>JBBPMR010000578.1:0-17724 GCA_038090415.1 Rossbeevera mucosa | reverse complement strand
TGCTAGTATGGCTTCTAGAGTATACATATTGCATCCGAGCCATCCAGTGGTGAATGGAGCAAGTAGTTCTCCATCTCCAAACGTCATTTCTAGTTTGTTGGCGGCACCAAATACTCTAGCGCCTCTAGTCAGGAGTTGTCCCATAGAGACTAAGTTTACTCCTGATTTGGGAATAAATCCTACATCATGCAGCTCAAGGTAGTGCACTTGATTCTCAGTAGTTTGCCATTGAAGGCGCACTTTTCCAGTGCCAACTACAAAGATTGCACCTCCTGCTGTTTGAACAGGCAGTTGGTGTGCTCCCGAAGGAACGCTATTATGGCTGCGCCATTGGACAATTGGGATGGGGAAGATCTCATCGATATCTATGGCTCGGAGGGAGGAAATGATGACTGGAGTTTTGGGCCTGTCATCAAGTCAGTACCCTCATTCCACTACTCCATAAAGAACTCGCTAATAGCAGCACCTGCGCTTATAGCTCATAGTACCATATCTTTGTGTAGTAGTGTAGAAAAATGCAATATGAACATTTGCACCTGCTCTAAGTGTGCACACCATGAGAATGAGGTGAAATGACTATGGATACTTGACTTCGGTGCATCCATGCACTTCACTTTTATAAGAGATGCTTTTGTAACTTATACAGAACTTAAGAAAGGACTTGGATGGGGGAGGGGTGTCTTCATCGGAGTCGGGAACAGGCTCAATCCGTGAGGTGAGCGTTGGTGTGGCAGGAGAAGAGGAAGAGAAGGCAATGGGGTTGACACCAGTGAGGAAGGAGGGTCCTTGCCTGGACAGACCTGCATCGAGAGAGTGAATCGTCTCAATGGAAGGGGCAATCTCAAGCCTATGGACAAGAGAAAATGCCTGCTGTATTTGGGTACAAGCAGGTGTTGGTGCCCTTGATAGAGTTGGGCAGGTCAGTTGGTGAGGGCACGAGGATTGGGGAAGGGTTCAGGTCCAGAGGTATAGGCTATGGAGGCAATATGTGTGTGATCATGATCATGATCACTTTCGTAAACATGTTCGGTGGTAGAGTTTGACTCCTTATGCTTCTTGCCACCTTGTTTACCTCGTCACCCCTTGTTCTTCTTAGTGCTGTCATCGTTAGATGACTGCTGCTGTTCGAACTTGGAGTCGTCCCCCTTGCGCTTCACAGTGCTAATCTTGTGGGCCTGAGGATCCTTCGAAGAGTCCTTCATCTGGTGCTAATCCCATGACAGGACCGCAGCCTGCCAGATGTCAGTGACTGTTGGATCAACAAACTTTCTGGTGATATCCTTCTTTTGCGCAATCATCTGCACCACTACATCCATAGAGGGGGGGAGCTTAGCGAGCAGGAGCATCGCTTGGACTTTGTCAGAGAGTGTGTATCCTGCAGCATCAAGGTGCGAGAAAAGGTTTTCCACTTTGTTGATGGAGGGAGCGGGATGGGTGGATTGGGCTACTTTCATATTGAGGAGCTCTTTGAAGAGAGCAAAAGCTCCAGTGATGCCAGGGGCATCATATTTGTTTTTGAGGGTGAGGATAAGTTTAGCAGTGTTGTCCTCTGAGAAGTACTTGAAACATAGGGATTCCGTCATGTAGAGTTTGATGGTACTGATGATAGTGTCGTTTGCCTTATTCCAGGCAATCCAGAAATTGATGTCCTCCATTGTGGCCTTGGGATCGAAGGTAGGTGCTATAACAGAGAGCACCCAGGTGCAACCGGTGGACCGGATGTAGGAAGACATGATGTGCCACCATTGGAACCAGTTGGCACCAGTGAGGACAGGGATGGTGATGGCAGAGGAGTGAAACATTGTTGGTTCTATAATCGCGAACAAGTCAGTGTAATGAACCAGCATAGTTTCCCCCTACTAGAGGTACAAAACCATGCAGCAATGAAGCACAATGGTGCAGGTTTTACAACCTCTGCATGCAGTGTTTCCGCGCAGCAGTGAACCTTCTGAAGCTAGTAGGTACTGCAGCCATAAAGCCGCGAGGTACCACTTTGGCTACCAGGGCTCATAACCTGAGGAAGTAACAGTGCGCCATACGGCAGCAGCTGACACCTGAGGACTAACCTAGCAAAGGGCTAGACTCACCGAAGGTTCTGACTGGAGATTGAAGGTTAGCACATAGTGGTTTGAGTACAAGATGCTATTAGAACTCAGATGTGGAGTTCGAATATATATACATGTGATTATGTAATACTACTAAATGTGGAACGAACTATTGTTCATTCAACATAGGGCGCTAAGGTGGGCGCTAACTATGAAACTGTCAATACAAGAACAAGAAATAAAATACGTGCTAGATGGAGAATAGGAGTTGGGGTTCCAGATCAAGAACCATAGGTTAGAGTTAGGGCAAAGTTAGGTTACCGAACACCGAGGTTCGTAACACCATCACCTATTCAATGACAACCAATCCACTATCACACTTACTAAGGACAGTAATTATCATGCACACACTAAACATATTGACATTAGATACCATTTTATTCATTTCTCTATTTCTAAAGGTTCTATTCGTCTACTTTATTGCCCTACTGATAGCATGGTTGCTGATACCCTTACCAAAGCTCTTCCTTCTGCTAAGGCAAAGCATTTCGCTTCCGAGCTCAGACTCTGTTCTGTTTGAGGGGGAGTGTTGGAGTGCATACACTCACATCCATATTAGGCAACTTACATAAGCTACTCTTTTTACTTGCTCGTTAGTGTACTGCACCTCAGTTGACTCTAACCATAGTCTACTGAGACTTATACTCATCTACATGAGAATGTTGAGCTGCATGATCCTGACAGTCAATTTGAGGGAGATTTGGTGGATGAACTCCCATGTAATGATATTATGAATGTGCCGGTGGTGATGGATGCTGATAGTTTTGAGTATGCAGCATGATTTTTTCAGTATACCCAAGTTGATTTGGTTAGTACTACGGAGTTGAATAAGAGAGTTTGGAGTGCTATAACTACTATGTGTGAAGTTTTTTTATATGACCTATGGTTGTCCTCTATAATGTGTGCCGGTATGTCTTGTTGACATGTTGCATGGACATAAATAAGAAACTACATAGTAATGTCTCATAAAATGTGTCAGCAATATAGGCTATGTAGTGCTATGTACTCAAGGGATCTCTATAAGGCCACTCTGACAACATAGTACTATATAGCATCAGGTAGCACAACCCTTTTTCCTGATGGATGCCAAGTGTTGGATGCCAGGACCCTCAAATTATGGAATAATCAGTAGGTTTCCATTGTCCATGTCGATCGGACCGTTAGTTCGCAGGAAAATCGTACAACCTATAGGACCACACCATTTTCTCCCGAACACAATTGTTAAAGTACTGTCGGTTCAAAATGTTCGCTCAATATTGATAATATGTAAATTTTCTAGTTCAGTCTCATATGTGCGTGTTCCACACAGCCGTCCGCTTGAGGTCCAAATACTGCTTGTCGGTTGTAATTCTGTGGCAGACCGGGTGACGTTTTAATCGACCAATCGATCGCCAACATTTCGCCCGAGTTATCGGATACTGTTGGAACTTTAAGTCCGTTTTTCGAGTCCTGTTTCCTAACAGGAGGAGATGCTCCCGATCTGGTGGCCCGGGTTACCAAACGTAGCCGGGATCGAAGAACCTTTTTTTTTCCTCACTTCGGCCCGCCAGCAGCGATTTGGGCCCGCAGGGCGTGATCGGAGGGGTAGGATCGATCAGAACGGTACTATAACAGAAACCGTGCTTCGCGTACTCGTGCAAGGAAGAATGATAAATTGCGTCTGGACTGGAACAAGTATCAGTGGTTCGTGGGATCATAAAGGGGGTGGCGGCGTGATGAACTGATCGTAGTCCTCCAAAAAATGGACTTCAAATGAGAGAGGAGTATTCACCGTCACTCTATCGACCGGCCGATGGCGTGATGTTGATGAATTCTTCGAAGTTGCGCTCGAATAGAATCCTACGAGCATCACATCACCGTGGTAACTTTACGCGATGCTGACGCTGCTCTTTGATTTCTCACTGAGTACTCGTCCGTGTTTAATCAGCATCTCCGTCAGCGGTGCAGACCCTTTGAGTTGTCTGAGTCATACTGCAATTATAGGCTGAGTAATAAGGCAACCTACTGCAGCGCCTTAGCAGCTCTGGACCGATCGGCATCTATGTCGCTAGCTTTTGTTGCTACGCTTTACTTATCGATAGGCCCTATAGGGCACATATATAACTAGACGTTGAAGCGGTCTACGCCCTCAAAATTGTCAGAACTTGTTCCATCATATCCAAGCGCAGCCATGGTCCTCAAGATCCACGGCTTCACCAAATCAACTTGCACTCGCCTTGTTGCATTGATTTGCAAGGAGAAGGGTATACCATACGAGTTGGTGAACGTTGACCTGAGCAAGGGCGAACACAAGGGTCCCGGGTACCGCAAGTATCAGCCATGGGGTCAGATTCCGTACATCGTGAGTGGCACCTCAGTGAGCAACGCTCAGTGAGATGCTAAGCGATCGTTTCAAGGACGATGAGGGCTTCATCCTCTACGAGTCTCGCGCGATCTCTCGTTATCTGATCAAGAAGTATGCCGACCAGGGCACGCAAGGCCTAGTTCCGACAGATCCTAAGGAGGAGGCGCTGTTCGAGCAGGCATACCTAGTGGAGATTTTCAACTTCAACTCACCGGCAGGGGCACTGGCGGCCGAGAAGATGTTCAAGCTGTACGTAATTATATGTCTGAATGTTCGACATCGGCTGATCAGGGTATCATTGATAGATACCGCGGTCTGACGACGGACCAAGCGAAGGTCGAGGAGAACATCCAGAAGCTCAGGGCGAACCTCGATGTGTACGAGGGCATCTTGAGCAACCAAAAATATTTGGGTGGAAATGTATGATTATCCAGATGTTTGATATGCAGGTCACTCATGAAATTGTAGAACGTGACACTCGCTGACCTGCAACACTTGCCCTACGGAGACTTGCTCTTCGCCCCGGCGATAGGTTACGGTGAGGAAATTACGAAGAGGCCCAACGTGGCTAGGTGGGGCAAGTCTAAATTGGCAGTAGAAAGGGATGCTGACTTGATTTCTAGGTGGTGGAAGGATATCTCCTCCAGGCCGGCATGGTTGGCGGTCAAGGACGGGGCGTAAACAGCAATGTGTACGGTATATGCAGTGATTGTACAGTAAATAAATGATGGCTCCGAAGAATACAATACGTTGATGATGGTTGGCTTGATTGACGTGATTTTTTTTACCGCCACATTACTTACTTTGTTTCACGTCTGGTTGCATATGTGAACTCTTTCTTTAGTACGTCCATCTCGACGCGTCTCTTTTCGCGATCCAACTAACCCATCCAGTCACACCCGTTGTAGATCCAACCCACACCAGAAATGGCTCCACGTGGCCCTTCTCAGCTCAGGCCACAGGACATAACCGCGTCAACATCGATGCCTTCTTCTCCTGCAGCCGTCGCCTTTCCCCAGGCTCGTTCGACTTCCCCCTCCGGCATCTCCCACTTCCTCTCAAAACCCTCCAAGTGGTTCGGAAAGAAAACATCGGACCCGCGTTCCATCTCCATCGGCCACGAGCCACGCCAAAGTGCAAATGTACCTGCTAGGCGGCCTAAAATCTCAAGACCCACAGATCCTCGTCCCATCCTCCCCTCACCTTTTCAGTCCGAGTCTCACACAATGGACTCTGCCACCAGGTAAGCGCTCCCCTTCGTTCACGTGGTTTTCTCCGTTTGTTCTAGTGCATACTCTCCTATCCGATTTAATTTCCTGCCTCGTGCCCTCCCTCCCTCACTGACATCATCCCATGCAGGTCCGTGGCAGAGCTTGCCTTTAGACGGAAGAAGTCATTCGAATTAAATTCAACCCTTCCACCTTTCCAACATACTGACGGCTCTCTTGGCGACCTTCGCAACATATCCCGCAAAACTTGGTCCAAGTCCGCAGATGACCTAAGAAGCTTCCCGGATCCTTCCAATTCGAAGGCCGACATCTCATTTCAACATAGGATACAGGAGTATCGTAATAGAAGCAGCAGTAGTGCCACCCTCCATCCTGCATCTCTCTCCAATTATGTCATTCCTGCGGGTCCCTCCATGCAGTCTCTTCCCTCTGCTGCGGCAAATATAGCTGATAATACCCTTCCGGATGACCCTTTGACCATGAACGAGCTTAATATATCCATATCCGTCTCCTCTCCCACCTCCGAAGGCTTTGTTATACCCGACGATTCACCACCCACACCAACCGCACGCATGAACCCCTTCGCACCTAGGTTACCCACCAAGCTCTCTGCTTCAAAACTTGGCCTTTCCCCTAACGGTCCTAAACGAAAAGGATCAGGTGACTCGATGAAGCCTCCAGAGAGCGATAAATCTTTAGGAAATCCAACAACTCGTGGCGTTTTCCCTTTCACTATCGCCGGTCCTTCTCACAAACACTCCGCCTCCAACCTTGTGCCACAACCGTCCGCACACCAACCTTCCTCCTCGCTACTAGCTCCACCCATCTCCAATGATGTGCCCGAAGTCGATGATGGCCCAGTTTCCAGACGGACCTCTCAGATCACCTACAACTCTGGGTTTATCAATCGTTTGACGGATGCTGGGCCGATGATACAGGCTTACCAGCGATCTTACAACACTCCTGCCAGCGCTGCATTGGCAAAGGGTTGGAAACCTTTCAAGGCCGAGCTGAAAGGGTCAAAGATGTATTTCTATAAGCCACCGAGTGACAGAAGCGCGGCGATCAAAGAGATGTTCCCTACGGGCGTCATCCCCCCCAGCCTCGAAGACGTCGTCGCCGAATCGGAAGTCTCTGAGGAACCCGGGAGGGCAGGAAGAGCGAAAGAAGATAGTGTCGGCTCCATCGGGAGAAAGAAGCGAGCATATTGGGGAAGAAGGACACATCCAGAGCTAGTGATTGAAGATGGCCACATCGTAAAGGGAACATTCGAAGCTCTCTTGCACGAAACTGTGTTCTCGACCACGTTCGTCGTTTCTGCCTCAGATGTCAGTATGGAATCTGTGGAGCAATCTGTTGATGGGAAAAGTCCGGAATGGAAGGATCTCTCTGCTGCAATCATCCTTTGCCTTCCTACCTTTGTGGATCGGTCCAAGTTTGAGAACGAATTCACTCGCTTATGTTCTAATCTGGTCCACGGAGCTGAGGCGGCCATCAAAGAGACGGAGCGCGCCAGGGTGGTTTGGATGGCCCAGGAATATGTCAGATATCATGGTTCCCCATCGGACGAGTCCGGTTGGCAGGAGTTCTTGTCCAGCACCATTCCTGACATCAACATCAATCCTCTATCCATTAATGGCGGCATTCCCAAATCTGTTTCCACTCAAGCAATTTATACGTCATCTCCGAACTCGAACCTGGGGAGTCCTCAGATCAATGGCGCGAACACGGTCTCTCCAAATCTCACAACCTTCTCTCCTCGACCTCAGGATGGCAAAATGGCCTCCTTGACGGATGCGATTACCGCTACTCCATCAAAGGTGCACAGTTCTCGGCAGCAGCGGCCACAGCTTCTCTTTCCCGATGTAGCGGAACGACAGCCAAGAATCTGGGCCATGCTTGCTCAAGATGGATTCTCTCGTGAGATCCTTTCGCTCCTCGATCCGCATCTGCTCGCTCTCAGTCTTCAAATATTCCATCGGCATGCGTTCCAGAGTCTTCCCCACAATCTGATGGCTAACCATGTCCTCGAACTGGACACCGCTGCCGGCCCTTGCGACGATGCTGATGAGGCCTACACAGAGCAGTTGTCGCACTCGACCAAGTTTTTCGGTAGTGCTGATCATCCACATTGGCTGACAAAATTGCTCTTAATGCAAATCCTTGGCTCGGATTCATCTAATACAAACAATGCCCACCTTGACCGATCATCGCGCACCCATTCGCGCTCTGAAGTCATCTCTATCTGGGCCAGGGTGGGAGAGCTCTGCCGTATCGCGGGCGATGAATGTTCCTGGGAGGCGATATCGGTTGCGTTGTGCTCTCGTCCAGTAGCCAGATTGACCAAAGCTTGGAGGCGTGCTGATCGACAGAGCGTCATTGCCGTCGAGTCGTGGATTTATTCCGAAAATGACGGCCATGTAGCCACTGCTAAAGAGCCGACGGTGACCGCTTGGGGAGGGGACACAAAGGAACAGATACGTTACGAATTGGATCGCGCGAGGAGTCACATGGATGAGTATTGGGTGACCGAGCCACTTTTAAAGGCACAGAGTATTTTCGAGGGCCTTAGCACGCACTTTGCTCTCTGTTCCAGGACACCCGTCGAACATGCTTCGCTTGTTCATGACGTCAATAGGCTGGTTTCGCTTTGGGAGGACTTGTCTGAAGGGAAGGGGGTGCAGAGTGCGTTTGCTCTGAAATTTCAACGGTATGTTTTGTCGTGCGAGGGCTTTTGAGATAAAAGCTGATGCATATTGCTAGCATCGACCAGTTCATGTCACTTTCTTTGGCTGCCGAACCACGGAGGAAAGGATTGTTTGAACCATTTTTCTGGAGCCAGTCTACTGCCACGCCACACACACACTGTCATCCTTTGGTTCCCTTACTCTTTGTCGAACCTTTGCCCACCGTCTCTCTGATTGATCGAGGACAGGTGTGGAGGGGCCGTCTTGAGAGCGGGCCGACTAAACTTGGCGTGGACGAGCTCCAACAACTCCGCAACCTTGACACCTCTCTACGAACGTTTGCGAAAAACGATGCATCGACAAGCAAGGACAAAATGGTCAAAATCGGAGACGTCGATCTAGGAGGGACTGCTATTCCTGTGTACGACGGGGAACTACTTCTCGTGGCGCGCTCTGACATGGATCCGGGATCGGCTTCGAGGCCAGCGTCACGCGCTCCGTCACGTCCACCGAGTTCTGCGATCGAAACGTCAAGCAGCGAGAGGGCGATAGTCCGAACACCTTCTATACGAGTGAAGCCCAGCTCCTCGCAGGGACTAGAGCGCAAGAGCAGCGTGCAGCGGAGGAACTCACTGCCTGCTATATCCCAACGTGCTAATCACCAAGTTTTGACGGAGGTGTCCACTGAACGACCGATTCGAGTGCTGGTGCAGGCCGGGACGTTGGACAGGCTGGTGAACGTGCTTATTCATGGCCTCAAGGGTGTTTCGGTCGCGGTAGCAGACGACAACGGAGAGACGTCGTTGCGGGATGGAAATACGAGAGATTTGATCATAGATCGGACCGAGTTTGCGCGGGTGTGGTGGAACATGTTTCGCGGTTTCGTGACGCCGTATGTATTTTTCGAGGTGAGTACGAGGATCCGTCCGCCCCCTTCCTTCTAGGCTAAACGATACGACGTAGCTTTTACGCAAACGGTTCGTGGGGAGTCGACCCTCGAGTAACACCATTCCAAACGCGCCCGTCCACGTTGTACAATATCGTTCGGAGATCTTTGGGGTCGTGAAGGAGTGGATTACCACTGGCGGGGGGGCACAGGACTGCTTGGACGAGGTTCAATTGTATGAGATGGTGAGAGCCTTTTTGGAAGCACCGCTGGATAGATCTGTGCCCGACTGTCCTCCGGCCGAGGATGATGACGAACTGGCTTGTGCATGGGACGAGTTGGATGTGACAAGGAAGAACACGCTGTCGACGTTCTTATCGCATACGTTGCGTCCACCGGCGGTCACATGTGCCGTCCCCCGACCCAAAGGAACACCCTCGCGTGGTCGATCATTTGGGAGCTTGGCATCCGATTTCGATCGAGTTTCTGCGGAAGATTTGGTGGAGGATCTGAATGCAATGGGTTACGCTGCATTCAGTAACGTCACGGAAGAGGTATGCACTTATTTCCTTTCACATAAAGTGCGCTCCATTGACGCTCGCATCTACAGGATCTGTTTATCACTGCTGATCTGCTCGAAGTACAAAGCTCTGACCGGACAGGCTGGTTTTCGACCCGGGAGATGAGCTACTTGGATGATGTCGACATTCAGACGATGTATTCCCACCTGACGGACGTCGAGCCATCGTCGTTGATATCTGACTCTCAGGATTCGGTTTACCGTCTTCTTCCACCCAGCGTTCGGAGTTGTATACGAGCGTACAATATCCTTCGCAAATGGGTTATCTCGAACCTCGTTGGGCCGAAGGTTGGTATTCGGAGCCGACAAGCTCGGATGGACTTGTGTCTGCGGGCCATGGAAATCGCTCGCATGCGTAGTTTCGAGGCGGGATTGGGGAAGGGATCAGGGTGCGTGTCAGGATCAGGTGGTGGGTTCGGTGATCCTCAGGAACGGGAACGACCTGTTGTACGATCGTTTGTGGAAGCTGTCCTGACAGCAGCGATCGTGAGCCCAGAGAGCCGGACGCATCAACGACCATGGCAGAACATTGCACATATGCGTGGGGTGCAGTGCGATAGCCTATGCGCATTGTTATCGCGACCAACCATTCCCAAATCGAAATCATCATCGTCGTCATCATCTGGTGATCATGCTCCGCTCATCGTTGACGTGAGTTGGCTTTTGGAGCGGATACTCGAGATTGCGAGTATACCAAACACGGTGACGATATCGCCGGAGGATCCGCAGTCGATTATCAATCTGGATAAACGCAGGTTGGTATTCCTTTTTTTTTTCCGGGGGCATGTTTAGTTGACGTCTTTTGTAGACACATGTGCGACGTCATACTCAATACGCCAACGCTGCTCAACACATATGGCCGCTCGAGGGAAGACGTCGACCGACGGGATTTCGAGCGCCTGAACAACATCGAACAGGAAGTGAGCGGCATTCACTTTGATCTTCGCACCATCAAGGAGGAAGCGCAGCGAGAGGTTCTTCAAGCCCAAACTGCCGGACCTGCCTCTGCGAAAAAAGTCGTTCGACCTTTCCAGCGCCTGGTGATGCTCCAGCACGAGAAAAACAAGCGGGACAGGTACCTATACGATCGGCTTAGCAAAGACAAGAAACAGGAGCAGTTGCGGATGGAGAAAAGAGACGAGTACCTGAGCAAGGTGATGCGCCCCCGGAAACCGATGACGCAAGCGCAGAAGCAACACCGTATGAAGAAGAGCTACTCGTCTGCGTTCTTCCAGCTGATGCGGCCCATTTCGAGCGCATTCACCGACCATACGATGATTGCGAAGAAGTCACCTGCAGAGCTAGATTTTACGCCGTCTGGGAAGCCGTCGCTGGTACTTTCGATTGTGGGTGCCAAGGTGGCACAGTTTATCAACAACGAGCGGTCGTATATGTTCCAGCTGGACACGGAGGAAGGAGAGCAGTACTTGCTACAAGCGATTTCGAGGCAAGAGATGACGAAGTGGATAGAGACGATCACCAATGTGTCCAAGGTCGCTGCGAAGCGACGGTTGACGTACCTCGGAAACTCACCCAAACCTCAGTTGTCTGACCATATCATCGATCCTGTTGGCGTACCGTCAGCATCGCGGGATCCATCCGCTGGTACGTGTTGTTCCCCAGATTTCGCGATGATTACGAGACTGATGTGAGGTGCTTCGTAGTGTTTAGTGTAGAATTGCAATTTTTACTCGAACGTGAAGCGAATGGGGCGGACATCCCACCTGGAACGGTGCCTTCTGTGATTGCAAGTTGTCTGTCGGCAGTCGAGACCCGTGGATTGAGCGAAGTTGGCATTTGTGAGTCCCGTCTTTCTGTCGTGGACGTGGCTGTTCTTGACGTTCTACGTGTTCCAATTTCCAAGATCGCATCGCAGGAGCGACTTTGGAGATTAACGCCCTCCGCGATGCGTTCAACAGGGGCGAAATGCCTATTACCGAGTGTACGGACGTGTATGCGGTCTGTGACTTGATAAAGTCGTGGTTTAGGCTTTTGCCAGAGCCCGTGTTTCCTGCAGCGGCATACTATGCTATCATCGAGGCGATCAGTAAGTCGACTTGTTTGTACAGTGTACCCTGTCCGCTGATTGATCTGCATCACCCACAGAGGTGGAAAATCTCCACGCACGATTGTCGAGCATCCGAAATGTCGTCCATGCTCTGCCGCGCGCCAACTTTGATTTACTGAAGCGCGTTGCTGAGCATCTCGACAAGTGCGTCTTTTTTATTTTCTTTGGGCTCTGAGACGCATGCGACGTGTTGTTTCCAACAGAGTCACGGACTTTGAGGAGCAGAACCACATGACAGCGGAAGCGCTTGCGATCGTGTTTAGCCCGAACCTCCTGCGAGCGCCTCAAAACGACTTTGCACTCATCCTGGCCAATATGGGACATACGCACAAACTCGTCAAGGCACTTATTACCCATGTATGTCGCTGCATTGGAGAGACATGGACGGGATACTGATTCACTCCAGTTCCATGTCTTATTTGACGAAGATTGCGAGGCGGAGAATGACGTGGAGGAGGATGAGATGGAGGCGCCGATCCTGGAGGAAGAGGAGGAGGAGGAAGGGGTCCCTCCTTCCCGATCGACACATACTGGGGACGAAGAGTGAAGTGGCAGCTTGTAGGCGCTGTTTCGAATTCAAGCGTTGGTGGACGGACACCTGTGTTGTGTTAACTCTCCTTTTTCTCATTCATAGTCTTCTTCACCATTAGTCTTTCCTTTGCTTCTTAACACATTAATGGACATGTAACAATTCCCAAACACAAACAAGGCACTTCCCCGTTTCTAGTATGTACTAGATCCCGCCTCCCCATTCCTTTCTCTTTCAACATTCACATAATATGTTAGAGGAACTAGCACAGAATTCATTATTGTATCGCAATCTACTTTTCTAGTCGTCATCGTCCCAATTGTTCGCTTGCTGGGGTACTTTTGGTCCGCCAGCAGGCTTGCTCATGATGATGCTATCCACGCTCAACACCGAGACGGCAGCCTCTGTTCCGAGTTTGATTGCCCACGACTTGGCAGCCAGGGAATCGAGAATCTTGTAATCCGTGGCCATCAGCGTGCCGTCCTGCTCAGCCTGGACGCAGTGTGGTTTAGTCACCCTTGCGAGAACGTGAAGGTCCGTAAGAGCGTACCTCGACGTCGACACCCCACGCCTCTCCGCCCTTTTGCTCGTGCTTTGCGCACAGCCGACTGAGCACTTCGTTACCCTCTGCCCCTCCGAGCGCGTTCTCTGCGAGCATCCGGGGTATAACCTCGAGCGCCGTCGCGTACCGCTTGACGCCATGCTGCGCCAGACCCTTGAGCCCGCTCCCATACGCGTCCACACGCTTGGCAAGCTCGAGCTCTGTCGCGCCCGCGCCGGGTACGAGGCGGGGGTCTTTAAGGAGGGCCTTGATCACGTTCACGCCGTCGTCGATCGCGCGCTCGAGATCGTCCAGATGGTTCGCGGTCGCACCCCTCAACACGATGGTCGCCGTGCGCGTTTTTTCTGTGCGTGCGTGGGGGTCGTAGCCCGGTTCGTCGGTGCGGAGTTGGCGGAGGACTGTGACGCGGTCGCCGCCGATCTCGGTCGTCTCGAAGACGTCGACGTAGCCTGCTTCCTCGGGCGTGGGTGCGCCGATGCGTGCGAGAGGGGTGGCGTTGACGACGCGGCTGACGCGACGGAGGTCGAATTTAGAGAGGACCTTGAGGACTGCGATGTCGAACCGGTTGAGATAGTGGAGGGCGAGTTCGCCTACGGAAGAACCGGCGATGATGAGCTTGACGCCTGCGTCAGCGATCTCTTTGAAGATCTGGAGGATGTTGGGTAAGTATGGAATGAGAAACGTTGGGGGACGAACTTTTTCCAAGTGTTTCTCCTCTCCCCGTGTAAAATTGAGCATTTCATCTGCATTTTTTATGAGGACGGTGCCTTTTGTTTCGGTCTGGGCGATGTCGAGGGCGGAGGTGAAGACGGCGACCTTGGCTCTGGTGACCTTTTTGACGGAGCCCTCTGGTTCGCGACCGAACACCATGCCCTGTACTACGCGGCTTCCGGCGAGGTTTCCTCCCATGATCTTGACGACGCGTACGTTGTCGACGTTGAAGTGTTTTGGGTTGGTGGGCATGACTGCGAGTGCGGCCTCTGCGACGAGGGCGGATAGGGTGTCTTCGAACCCGTATTGTTTTGAAGCGATCGCGGGCTTGAGCGCGGCTGCAAGGGACGATTGTGTAAAGGGAGAAGGTAGAGCAGAGGTAGATAGCTCTCGAGGGGAGTCAGTCACGTCTCGATCGCGCGGGGATGGGGGACGTACTGTCGAGCTCTGCGAGTGCTTTCGTGCACGCGAGATCGTAACCTTTGATGATCTCGCTGGGATGTAGGCCCATGATGAGGAGGTGTTCTGCCTTTTTGAGCAGCTCTCCGGCAAAGATGATGACGGTGTTGGTGGAGTCGCCCATCTTGAGAGATGGTGAGTGAGTAGGAGGTGATCTGGTGATCTGGTTACCTCTGCTTCTTGAGCTTGGGATGCCATCACGAGTAGCTTTGCGGCTGGGTGTACGACCTCGACCTCTTTGATGATGGTAGCGGCATCGGAGGTGACGAACAGTCGACCGAGGTGGTTGATCACAAGCTTATTACGACCTGGACCGTACGAATGAATGGTGTCGAGGACGAAATGTGTAGCACACACCGTTGGGACCGAAGCTGGTTCGTACGAGATCTGATAACTCCGAGACGGCCTGGATGTTGCGCAAGACAGCGTCCTCGAGGCCTTGGAGATGCTACGACGACATCGGTCAGTTCTGTTGGGTCGATTGTGGTCATCGTCGTACTTTGTAGCCCTCCTTGAAGAGCTGGATGTTGTTTGCCTTGGGTACTTTGAGCGACATGGTAGTGTTCGACAGACTCCGCTACTACGATGGTCCTCAAGATACTCGGAGCTTTCTTGCCTTCTTACATCCACGTCTTGTTATCTCTTCTCGTCGTCGCCGTCGTTCATGCCTTTGCACAAGGAAGATCGACACCACGCGACCGCGACATGAACGCCCGCGTCGTCCTCGTCACCGTGAGCGACGTTCTCCGCTTATTTTGTGCGTGTCTCACTTCTTCCAGGGTGCATTCACTCCACTCGGGCTCACCCTCGTCCAGAACTTGGCACAGCGAGGCGCCCATGTCATCGCGCTCTCCCCCAAGCCGATCGACCACCCCGAGGTCGAGATTCTCGTCCAACTCCTCCGCTCGACGACCCAGAACGACCACGTCTACGCAGAAGAGTGCGACCTCTCTTCGTCCGCCTCCGTCCGCTCCTTTTGTACCAAGTTCCTCACGGGAAAGGAGACCCGTCTGGACGCGGTTGTCTTCGCGCACGAATACCAGCCCATAGGCTCCTTTCTCGCTGCCGAAGACACCGAAGAACTTGCAAAGCGTCGACAGGCGTCCTCGCTGGCCACTTTTCTGATGCTCACGTTGCTACTCCCGCTCCTGCTCGTCGCACCCGTGGAACGTGATATCCGCATCATCAACGTCGTCAACCCGTTCTACGCCGCTGCGTCCCCGACCTACTCGCTGGCCGAGGCGCTTCCATCGACTGCTCCCCTCTTCAAGCTGGAAGGTCGCAGGTCTGTCGAGTCCATCATTTTCATGCGCCATTTACAGCGCGTTCTGGATGCGCTTCCGTCCGGTGGCCAGGTGCCCAAGGCGGACGAGTCCTCCGTCCGAGTCGTGAGCGACAAGCTTCAGAAGTCAAACATAGTGGCTGTCTCTGTCTGTCCCGGGATCAGTCGTGCAGACACTATTGCCGCCCTGCTCAAGGCCAGCAGTCAGGCTGGACGGTCTGTCTTCGGGACGATCGTGTAAGTCCTGTACTGTATATTCTACCACGCCCTAATGGTTTGGTATAGATACTTCCTCGCGCAGCCGCTCCTGAGGTTGTTGACCAAGTCTCAGACGGCTACAGTTCAGTCTGTACTGCACGTACTCTTCCTTCCGACTCCATTCAAGAGCACTCGGACGTCACCTTCTACGCCGGATGCTCCAGATGAGGTGTTGAAGGCGGGAGCCTTGTATCGAGAATGCGCGGTTGTGCATATTCGAATACCCCCGGGAAGCGAAGAGCAAAAAGACGGATCAATGCCTGACGACAGGGAACTGGGTGGCGTGCACCTGGGTCAGTCCGTCTGGGAATCTTTCGAGACGGCGCTGAAAGAGTGGGAGAAAACCGCTGATAAAGAAGCTGCTGGTGACGATTCCCCGTCCGTGGATACCCCTGCTAGCTCATAGTGCGGACATGAACAATAATAATTTATTGAAAGACATGACTCGAACTACATGTAAATACAATAAAGTGATGCCATCTGTAAAGACGACGTCCTCTACTCATGATGTAAATATCCTGACCAGGCAGAATCATACATTATCCCGCTCCAGGTCGTCGGCTATCGACTCGACGGCCACTTTGGGTTTCAGGAGCGTCGTAGTCTTGAACTCGACCGAGTCACCCTGCACCACTTTCTCTGACCTCTGCAGTCCCAGTGCGGTCGTGCACAGCACGGCTTTTCCTTGCGGGTCCTCGGCACTTGACTCGAAATTGTCCATATTAGCCCTGTCGAACGTTTCGCCCGAGGCGGCGTTCATGGGCCATAGGTCGGCGGAGGTGACCTCCTCGCCCATCGCCTTGTTTAACCGCGATGCCATCTTGACGATGTTGGAGATGCGTTCGCCAAACTTTTGGGTGAACTCGCGGTAGGTTTCCTCGTAGCTCTTCGTACATCCTGCAGCGACGAGGATGATGACGAGCGTGTCGGAGATGTGGGCAACCATCGTCGCGTGGAGGTCAGCCTCCTGTAGGGCCACTTTCTGAGCGTGTGCACGTGTCAGGGCACGCCAGCGACCGCCCACTGCCTGCGTTTCTGGTTAGGACAGAGGCATGAGTCGACGAGTTTGATGATTCAACGAGCGAAAAAGTCACCTGTTTCGCGGATGTCGTTGTATATCTCTGCGAGTGGCTGCTCTGCCTGGAGACCGTCAAAGTCCCAAGTCATGATGATCCAGCGGGAGAACTCGACGCTTGCGCCCTGCAATGCGATTTGCACGAGGAGTGGGTCCTCGCTGTGCATGACGGTGCTGAGGAGATGGGTGAGGTTGGAGCCCATGAGCTCGGTTATCCTGCTGCTGGCCTCCTTGATCTCGTCTGGGTGGGCATGCTGGCGGGCAAAGTCAAACGAGTCGGAGATGAAGGCGGATGTCTGGAGGATCTCGGTGTTGAGGGCGTCGACGAGACCGATGACTTCGGCGCCGGAAAGGGTGTCGGCCTTGGTGAGGAAGACCTGTGCGCCTTTGAGCTCGCGCGAACGGGTGTCGAGGAGGGCGGTGAGCTCGTCTTGCTTGGTCTGGGAGTGCTGTAGCTCGCCACGGAGGTTCTTGAGCTCGGTCTCCTTGACGTCGAGCTGGCGCTTGAGAGCGCTGAGGTCGGCTGTGAGTCGCTGAATGTGGGAGAGCGCCTTCGTCTTCTCGTCCTCCTCGCGACGCAGCGTTTGTTGCGTCGCCGCCCTGCCCTCCTTCTCTTGCTTGAGCGAGCGCGAGACGGCGGCGGCGTCGTCGAGGGCCTTTTGATGGGCGGCCTTGAGCTGGAGTACTTCCTCTTTTAGTGTGCGGTTGTCGTCGTCGGCGGCTTTCAACGACTCGTTGAGCTTTCGTAGCTTGTCCTCGTACTCCCGCTCCTGCTCCTCCTCGTCCTTGGACTTTCTGCCGATAAAAGCCCTCACGATTCTCCACGACATATCCGGCATGAAGCGCAGAAAGACCAAGGGCAGCCCTGCGAACGCGATAGGAAGGACCCAGTATCTGGACGGCGTGAATGCGAACGTCGACAGGTTCATGGTTACGATGTAAACTGTAC
>JBBPMR010000577.1:0-17765 GCA_038090415.1 Rossbeevera mucosa | reverse complement strand
AAACTAGAGATACGAATACAGGCATACGTGTATATATACTAACGATAACGTGTAATCCATGTGGAACGTAATGATAAGATAAGATTGTGATACAAGTGAAAAGAAAGAAAAGAAAACGTTACAATTCGCAGACAACGGGCATGGCAGTGGCTCTATAGAAGTGTTACGGACAGACTCAACGAAGACTCGCACCACTCGAAGAGAGGATGAAAGTGAATGAGAATTCCAAAACTAGAGTACGATACATGGTGAGCGAATATATATACTACTAGAAACGCGTATGCAGTGAGGCCGCACGGACTGTGATATAGAGTGATATATAAGAGTAGGACGCGTGATTAGTTACAAGGGAAATGTGAAAGGTAAAAAGAAAAGAAGAAACGTTACAAGAAGGCCGCACGATGGGCACATATTTCAGTGATCTGGAGGTGCTTCTTTTGCGGTTGGTTAGTACAGGTGCTGTCCCGTGCCGCAAGATAGAAGTGCCCGTTCCCGTCTTACTTCAAGCCAGGTCAATTCGATTTCTGTTCAAGTTCATGTTTGTTGGCAGATGCTACGTTGCAACCTTGCGAAGACTTGGCCACACGGATCTTTAAGTTATTCCGCTGTTCGGTGGTGTTCCCTTGGATGTTGCACCGCGCCTTCAACATCTTCTTTAGATTGATTGAGAGCTAGTTGGTTAACTATTATTTTTTTAAAAAGCTGGGGTTTGCAGTAAAAGTAAATAAACGATGCTGGTAATCTGGGGATCGGGTAGTACCAGTCATATCACTTATCCGTACTCCCAGATGGGGTCGTTAAACATTCCTGCACGACAACTTCGAGCCACTGCAGCCTGCAGACTCGGAGTGTTCAAGTTCAAGGCTTTTGTTGATTTCGGATTGCTATTAGTGTGCACGCCTGAGTTGACATCGCACTTGCAGGGAGTGTCGAACTATCTGAAGTTGGCCAGATAGCTAGCAGCGCCGACACTGATTTATGTGTCATTGTGACGTTTCCCGCCGCATGTCCTAGTGATAGCCATCTGATTGACTTCTCGAGTGGGTATTACTCGGCGAGGTCACTGATAGTGCAGTGCTGGCTAGAACGCCCCAAGACAGGCAAGGTCGTAGTATAGAAAGCAGGACATCAGTGGTTGGCATGATGGGGCCTCTCTCCGAGTCCCTCACAAAGCCACGGGAATGGTCAGGTTTCCTACATTATGATGATGTCAACCACTAGTACTTCTTCTCTGGAAGCTTCAAATCGCACCGACACCCTTCAGACGGCGCTTCAAATATTGAGATCATACATTTGAACTTGAAGCATGTGCACTATGAAAACGGGGGCTTCAAGTTTCAAGTACTATGATATCAGAAATCTGCCGAAGCTGGCACGTATTTTGCACGAGACTGTCAATGTCAATTAGAACCTTCAACACGTGCGGACCATCAATGGTTACATCCGCCGCGCAGCAGCGAACGCAGCCGCTCACAGTATCATTGAAAATGCACCGACTCATAATGGAATCTTACCCGGTGCCAGTCATAGTAAGGATCAGCTACTGTAGTCCATTTCGTTTTTGCGGCGAGCTCGCTATCTCAATCCACCCTCGGTTTCAGGAAGTTCTTTGTAAGCGTACGGCGTCGACTGCAGATCTTCTTCGGCGTCCAGGGGAAAGAAGACCACCAAGTCATCATCGACCTCTGCCGTGATGCATCTGAAGCCAAATCCATGCTTCCCGTGGTAATGAGCGATAACATGTGGAAGTTCTTCCTCGTCACAGACATTCGTTTCAGGCCAATTGCGTAGCGCCCAAGCTTTCGCATCGGAGAAGGACATGGGGAAATAGAAGCACCATCGCAACTGTAGAATGTGTCAATGTATGATGGCACGCACGCAGTGGAGTATCAGAATTTAATTTACCTGAGATGAGGGCCCCGGGAAGTACGAGTAAGTCTCAAGACTGGGCCACAGTTGAACGTTGATCTGGCCCACTGAGTTCAGAACAAAAGCGCCTGGCACTAACTATAATAGGAACTAACAGCGCGTGTGTTGGATGTTTCGCTTTGGTCCTCGTCACTTCAAAACGACTGGTGTCCAAACTATCTATTACGTCGGCTACCAGCTAATCGTAGCTGAAGATCTCACCATCAATCAGTGGCAACTAACCCATTGTCGAAGTGGTACAAAAGCGGAGTGCCTATTACTGACAGGGAACGGAGAAGGATGTTCACACAAACGTGGTATTGTACTACAGGAATGGTAGCGCTGGCGTCCCGCAGTTCGACACCCTAAAGCCAACGGTGATAGGTTAGCGCTCGACAGATGAGAGATGGACCGACTGACTCACCATAGCACCCATTACTCAGTTAAATGCAATGATGCTGGCACCCGCAGCATAAACGACCGTGTCATCCGAGGTATCGATATGGCAAACGAGCCCAGTTTTAGAGATCCCGTCCACGTAGGCATTGAGGCGAAGATTTGCCTTGCAGTCGACGTCGATCAAGTTCAACGCGCGCGACAAAGACTGAGGGTTTATCCCAGAACGAGGCCCCGCTGAACAAGACGTACTTGCTCGATTGGAGCTGTGGCTGTGTGATGGAACCCGGGCTCAGCGTGTGGATGGACGTGCTGAAGATGTGCTCCCGATCCTCGGGATAAGCGATCCAGCCGGCTTGGGCCGCGTGAAAGATTGTGAAGGTAACGATGGAGAGCGTGAATCATTTTGCGTCTATAGCGCTAGCGCTCACATGGATACGCAATGACGCTCTTTTCCGAGGTCGATATAATTGAAAAACACGACGACGTGCGGAGGGGTAACAAATGGGCGCTCGAAGTTGATACGCATATATTCACCAGTGAGGAAATCGACATCAGCAGGTGCGAGGACAAAGATGCTATCGATGGCACGGTAGAGCTTGGTGTCGTCCCAGGATCCGATGTGGAAGTCAGCCCAAGTGTTTGTGAAGTGAGACTGTGGATTTGACGCGGATGTTGGCGTTGTTGCCAACATCAAGCGCACGGCAATGAACGGACGTGGGAAGCAGACAAAGGCTCGAGTGTCAGATTTTGGATTCACTGAGGGCGGATGGACTGAGTGTCGAATTCACAGACGACGGGCATCGAATGCGCCACAACTACGAAAACTTCATTAATTGAGATCATACTACGATATCGACAAACACCTAGATCGAAATGACATTAGAACGCGAGGTCCTCATTCAAGAGTCTGAACCACCCAGGCACTCCTCACCTCGCCCTCAGCAACGTCAATGCTTCTTCGACGACCCACACTCCAAGCTTTGCCCACCGTGTGTCCATCCGTTGCATATACGCCAAGATATCTTCCGGCATTGGCTCCTTCCCCACACCACCATTTGCATTGCCATGGCGCCCGCGACGCATCGCACCCAACGCGTCTCGCACATATACCGCCAAGAAGCGTGGTGTCAGTGGAATGTACGCTTCTTCGTCCACAGCAGGGTCTGAGAGGTATGCAGGATCCGTATCTGTATCGACGACGTCGCATCCAGAACTCCCGTGATTTGGCCTACTTGCAGAAGGTTGTCGAGGCGCATGATAGTGCGAGTAGAGCGAGGCAGATGCTGATGACGTGTACAAGACTGAAGCAGACAGCGAACAAGAGTACGAGAGGTCTGTGGAAGTGCTCATCGTGTTATCTCCGCGACTCCATAGTTCGTTCCGTCCACCTCCCTCAAAGACAGGCGGGGGTGGCACTGGCAACGGTCGCACGTCTCCATCCCAAAGTATGATGCTTCCCTCTTCGTACAACTTGACCACAGCCCACGAAAAGAGTCGCTTCATCTTTTTGCGGGGTGGGTCTCCACCAGCCGCACTCGTTCCAGTCCTGGGTTTGCTCATCTCCCCGGACCTATTCGATCTAGGCAATGACACCGAGATTGATGATGTGACAAGACCGTTCCCTCGTTCTTTTTCCCGATCAGCCCTATCTCTTCTTCGCGCTTCGGAACGGACGACTCGCGCAGCTAGTAATGCCAACTCGGGCACACGCCTGAGGTGAGAGATTGTAAACCCTAGACTTGATGCGTCCTCGTCCTCGTTATCAGTCATATTATCAGTAACCCATGTGTTGGCTGATCGGACGCGGGGACGTGGTGTCGGTTCATCACTTTCGTCTCGCGCACCTTTCATTGGCGTTGTGGGGTCTCCACATATACTCCGCGATGGAGACGGGCAGGAAAGAAGAAATGGCGGCGGAGCATTGTCCATGTAATGTTTGACGTACAGCCGAAACGTATTAGCAGTGAGGTCGCGTGTGTGTAGACGCGATGGATGCCGTAACTTAGGATTCCGTAGCTAGCGATAGGGGAGGACATTATACGTCAACAGAGTAGATAGGACAGCGCTTCGTCCCAACCTACCTCGAGTACTTTGACGAGACTGGAGGGTTTGCATGGACTGGAAGGCGTGGAAGACGCAATGGACGACGTTGTGGGCGAGGATGGGACATGCGAGTGTGGATGAGTGGAATGAGCGGGTGCCGGTATGGACGGAGGTCGATTCCGATTTTGAAGCGACAATGGTGCAGGTGGTGGTGCGGGGAGATTATACGACGAGTTTGGACCCGGGTGTATTGAAAGCGAGGGACCAGAGAATACGCCCGCATGTGGGTCCGTACCTGTTTGTACTGTAGAGGTGACCAACGGAGGAGCACGCGGCGCAGGGTTGGCAGGTGGGACGAAGGGAATGGCAAGAGAATACTTTGTCTTATGTAGTTGGATGACATGTTCGAAATGTGTTATCTCGTCGAGCGAAGAGGGACAAGGATCTACACCTGTGAACAGGGTGGAAAAAAAGGAGGACAGAAAACGCACCGATTGTATCGGCATGTATCTGTTTCGATTCGTAATGCCGTACGACTTTACCGAGCACGCGGACTAGGTAGCCGGGCTCTGTGATCGGGGGCGGTGGTTCCATGGATTCGAGGGTGCACAGTTTGGGATCGGGGAGACGGACTTTCCTAGGTGATACAGGCTTCGTACTTGAATGTGGTTTCGTCTGGGGCAAACATTGTGCAGGAAGGGTAGGGCGAGGGTGACGAAGAACGCAATCGATCACAGCCGTTCCATCGTCGACTGGCCGAATCGTTAGAGGTTGCGGGGAAGAATGCGGATAGGACCCACTGGTGTACATGGTACGCTTGTCGTACACCTGAATGCCCACGACCATGCCAAAGAGGATGACGGTGCGACAGGGTGTGTGTCCGAGCCAAAAGAAGTCGACGACTGGTCGAGTCAGCGAACGATTAAGAAGCAAATAAAATAAAAAACCTCTGTCTTTATTCTGACGCATGTCGAGAACGTCGCGCACAAAACAAGGTGCAACGGCCTCCTTTGTCAGTGTCCATTGCCAGATTTGCTGGTCCATGGCAGAAGGAGGAAGCAAACGCGACGCGTGACACTATTAGGTCACGTGGATGTTACCTTATGACGTATGACGTTGACCGACCACCCCGCTCGCTGTCCACGCCGACGCCGTTCACCATCGATTTCTTACAGACGCAGCCTCGTTGTCCCTCCCCGCCTCCCGCCTCGCCCTATACCTCTACCAAGATCGCATCTACGCTGCCCAAGCCTACCCCGCTTCATCCCCAAGATCCCTCTCGAAGATCCCAGCCCAACCTCGCTCGCGACCCCCACACTCACTCTTCTCGTTGGATGTCTGACCAACATCATCCGTGAAGTCTCTTTCTTCGATGACACCGCCCACACGTATAGTCTACCCCTCGACCATGGCTACTAGCACGAACGCAAGCCCACCAAGGACTATACCGCAGAGATGGCGAGGATAGGCACGTTTGCATCACTCGAAGATGGTCTCGTCTTTCTCTGGGCGATGGAAAAGGTTCGCACCGTCGATCTCACTGTCGCTGCATGCTAGAATCGTTGCTAGGTCTATTTGGACGCATGGTCCGCCGTCTACACCGCCCTGCCGCGATCTTCTACCTCTCTATCAGAGGCCGGTCTCACGGGTGAGGCGATCAGGGACCTCTCTTACAGCTGGTCCAGCGCCAATCCTGGCTTCCTAAAATTCGTAGACGATATTGGCGATCTCGTAGATGCGTACTTTGCCCCCGCCATGAAAGGTCAGCCATTTGCCGGACGTAGCGCGCAAGAGGCACTTTCTCGCGCAGAGGCCATATGGGCGCGCGTCGTCGAGCTCGAAACAGAGTTCTGGCCTGACGAGGGTGAAGAAGAGACACTCCGTGTAAAATGAAGATATACATACTTGGTGAGTGGATAAGCAGCCCTATGTACTAAGAAAAACATCGGAAAATGAATATAGTGTGTCGGGTCACTTGGAAGTTGATGAATGCCGGAGCGGCACGACAAAACCCTCCCCCTCACACATGATAGTGGGAGCCGCGGAAGTATTGTACACAGCATCATAGATAGGTCATAAAGTCACTGGCTCAAGTTCTGCAGCACCCACGAAAGATTTCGGTGGGTCGTACTGAAAGTGTTCTAGTTTCAGGGACAACAACAGATAGTCGAGAGTGTCCCCTGAAGCGCCATCGGTTGATAATACATCTAGTTTGTCTGTGTCACGATGAATGCTGCGTATGTACTCTGCAACACCAGAGAGATGAGCAACTTTGCAGCAAGTAGCGTGCAGGGCAAGCAGCTCGGGCGTAGGATCCGGAAGATTGTCGCGATCCGATGTTGAAAATGTAACGAACTGGCGCAAATTGGGCAGTTTCAATCCGAACCACTTGACTTTGTAACGACCCTTCTGGGACTCCAGTGAGACAGAACTTGATGAGCTCAGAAAATAAAGATGATACTGGTCAGTGAATGAATTGAACTTGCTGACCTCGTAACGGAAGAGAATGGTCAGTATGAAAGTGGAATAGTCAAGTTGGGCATCTACTAGACATAAGTTGTTCGCTGCAATGTGAGTACCTGTGACTCCGCCGTACCTTGGAATTCTCTTCATATTTAGGGGCCATGCCAAAGAACGTAGCCTCTGAAATGATATGGGTACAATGTGTATTCACTCCGAGGGTCGTCGAATCAAGTTGGGCAAGGATATCCTTGGGAGTTCGACGGTCATTTATACCCGTTACGGCGCATCTCCAATTGTCTTGGATGAGAGCCTGTAGCAGAATGCAGGCGTCAGTGAGAAAGTGGGATGGAATACAGGTACGGTCATTCACTGACACGATATTTAGCATCCTGGGGGCCTCGCCAGTAATGTCAGCCATCACCCCATCCTTCAACATGGCCTCAAAGGAAGGCCTTGAGGGGTGTTCACTGAGTTTTGGAGTTTGATCTTTGCATTTCATCACTGGACAAGACAGAAGAAATAAATTAGCAATGCAGGGTAAAGGAGGACTCACAAGACATAATGACGGAACGTTCAAAAAATGCACCTATATCGGTGAGGTCACGGCTGTCCTTGCACGAGCGTGTGTACTTCGAAACTTCAGAACGAACTCCCCGATTGGGCGCATGAAGAAGTAAGAAGCCGAGAATCCTAACATAGCGTAGCTTGTCCTTGAACGCGGAAAGTTCCTCTTCGTGTTTGAGACAAATGTTGTATGCATTGAGGTAATCTGGATCCTCGTCGGCAATAAGTTGCACTTGAGGAGGGTCGACTTTCGGAAGGGGAGTAGGCATATGATAATGTGAGTTGAGGCGGAAGAAATAGGCCCGGAGCCGAGTAATTATCAAGAGCTCCGTTGATGATGCTTTGATACGGCGATCAACATATTTACAACGGAGAGTCGATTCGGGCTTGATGTAATAAAAGACAAAGGGGTCCATGACGACATGGGGAATCGCTGCATGGATCGGAGGAGTTGACAGTAAGAGCCGAACGTCACTCACATAACGGAACGGCGGGGCTATATCTAATGGTCTCCCGTATAAATGGCACCCACGAAAGGCAACAATGGCCGATCCTCTATGGCTGACAGCCTGTTCTTACCTACGACGGAGTCGATTTCAGCTTGCGCCTCGTCCTGCGCCGCTGAATTCAATATCATCATCAGGAAGAACGTCATCAAGACTCTCCAATGACATAAGGAATATAATTGACTCACAGAATGGAAAGGCATAAACTATGATCGAAACATCAGGACGAACAGCAGGTACAACAATGTTCAACACGTTCGCAGCAATGCCAATGATCTTGTCCTCTCGATTCGATACATCATAGTCGTACACGCTATTCAGCATGACGGATGCAGTATATCTTGACGAAGAGTTGGTTAATGTATTATTCACGCTTACTCAAATATGTGATCGTCGAGTTGTTCCGGCCTATCTAGCAACTGTCGGAAGACATGGCATGCCTTGCGGTGCTGCAGGGGCAGGAATCTTAATACTGCCTCAAGCCGACATGTTTGGTGGAAAAACCGTCTGTGTGTTCTCCATCGATCACCGTAAGGTAGAATGGCAGTATTGAAACCCTGTCCTAACCTTTGGGTTGATTCAGATGAGGGGAAGCATAGTGCAGAAGGGAAATATTGATGATGACTTGGGGACGGTCTGAATATTTCTTGGACTGTTTCTCGAGCAGATCCTTTGCGACCTTCTCCGAGTTAAGGATAATAACATCCTTCCCCAACAGCCGAGTATAAATAATGTCGCCTATACGGATGTCAGTAGGTGATGCCATAGAGCCGAACTTGTGGCTTGCCGTATGTTTTCGCCCACTCGACATATGTCACCCACGGAGCACTTGGGTTGATGCCGATTACATTTCCAACCCATGGCAACCCGCAGGGTCCTGGGGGGAATGGATGTGAGATTTCTCTGTGACTGCCCAGAACTCGTCGCCCGATGTAGAAAACCACGGCGCCCCCCAAGACTACAACACCCGTAGTCATCCAGTTGGACATGAGATGAAGGGAGACGATGGTGGGAGACGATGATGGGAAACGGTTATTGCATTTGTTTGAATACCGTAAAGTATTGGAGCACAATCGTCTGTTATGTAACTTATCAACGTACCATGAGCTTCAAGCAATGAATCGATGATGGGCGTTTTCCACTTCCGCCATTCATGGGTTGAAACACTAAAACATGGTCTTAGTTAAAAGTGTTTAGCTTATAACTGGTCTGTGATTGAACCACAAACTGTACACACGACCGAAAGTCGACGAAAGAGATGTAAAGCAAACATGTTACAAGGCAACCTTACTGATGCCAGTGACACTGGCTCAAAGCCTGTTGCCTGAGCTCAGTCATGCTGGAAATATTCTCAAGCACCGTGATCAATTCATGATCTTACAGAAGGCGACAAAAGGTAACTCGCAACTCTAACCCTGCTAATATCCACGTTCAGTGCTCGTGGCGTGACCAGACCAGGAAGTGCGTAATGCATAGCGTACTCCCTAACACACGAGTAACACATACGACGAACAACCGACAAGCCAAAACTCCCAACTCAAGGTCCTGCACCACTTTAGAGTTTGCCAAGAGAAGGCGCGCTAGGGTTCTGCCCAGCAGCTTTGGCACGCTTTTTGAACATCTGGGTGGACTTGTATCCACGAATACCACCGCCCCATTGACGACGCTGCTCTTCGTACTTGTCAGAGCTGCAGGGAGATCAAAAGGTTAGCTTCGGCCGATTCAAGTACTAGGTGCAACTCACAAGTTGGCCTTTGCAGCGCTGATGAGGGTAGCAAGTTCCCGCTGGTCTTCGCTCTTCACGTCCTGAAGGGCCAGAACGGATGCGCTTTTCTTGTGAACGACAGTGCCAAGGCGACCCTTGCCCTTGACGATCACATAGGGAATGCCCATCTTACGACAGAGGGCAGGGAGGAAGACGACAAGTTCAATGGGGTCGACATCGTGGGCAATGATTACCAGAGACGCTTTCTTGGCCTCGATAAGGGCGACGATATGGTTAAGACCATACTTGACGTAGAGAGGCTTCTTGTCTTTGGCCGCCTCTTTCTGCTCAGCGGTGGCCTTGGCAATGGTTTCAAGACGTTCCTTCTTTTCGGCTTTGGTCTCGGGGCGGTATCTATACGACCAGGATAAGAGCATGTCAAAGACGCAGAGATGAACATACTTGTTAAGGAGCTTGAACAACTGGGTAGCCGTATTCTTGTCCAAGGTATGGGAGAACTGCGCAATGGCTGGAGGTACCTTGAGACGCTGGCTAAGGATGACCTTTTGGCGCTGAAGACGGATGTATTCAGGCCACTTGACGAAGCGACTCAGGTCGGTCCTGGGACGAATGTCCTGACCTGTAGCATCGATCAAGGACTGGTTTCATTAGAGTCAGCTGGGATGACGTACCGATGCCAAAGTTGCGGGGCTTGGCTTCGAAGAGGGGGTTTTTCGTAGCCTTGGTGGCCTTTCCGCCAGAACCAGGGGCGGGGGCGGGTTTCTTGCCGGAGCCGGGTTTTGATTTGGGGGGCTGGTCATTGAGACGAGAATGCAGTCAGCCATCCGTTCGTCAGAAAGACGGACGGAGGTCTGCATCTCGGAGCTCTAGCACTCTACTCGTGATCGAGCGAGTCCAGCAAATAACGAAAGCGTCGACGCTGCCATGCAACTCTGCTTTCGTGGGCTTGCGAAGCCACACATCACTGAACTGACTGTAGGCAAGTTTTGTTAGAGAACACCCAAATTGCATCCAGAGCACGTACTCGTCATCCATCTTGAAGTGGCCGAATGTTTATGGATGTTTCGGTGCCATAGAACTCCGAGACGCAGCTTCGAGTGTCCAAGACAGACTCACCATCTTGATTGTTTTGTATTGAGGCTGGTTGTCAAACGAGAAAGAGAACGAGAGCGCCGTTGACGATGTGGTATGAATACTTTAAACACCGCCCGGACCCTGCCGAGACTCAATGGTGACATAATCCATCTCTTCCTGAGGCCAATATGCTCCGCCGTAGCCTTGTCCGTGCCTTGTCCACCGCCCGTCCACCCAGATCCCGGCCCGGTGTCGGTGTCGGTGTCCTCCTCATCGGCACGGTCTCTGTGACCGCCTACACGGCCGGCGCGCTATTCCCGCACCCCTACTTCGCCTTCATCGCGCCCCGCCCCGCCCCCGGTCCACCCGCTGACCCGGACTCTCCTTCCTCCCTCGCCTACACCGCCGACCTCGAAAATTCCCTCCAGTCACTTCCTCTCCTTCAGTCCCTCCGCACCGCACCTGACGCCGACGATTGGTACGAGACCCGTCCCTACCAAAATTTCCCAGAGGAAAGACGTGTAAACAA
This sequence comes from Rossbeevera mucosa, assembly GCA_038090415.1. Classification (NCBI taxonomy): domain Eukaryota; kingdom Fungi; phylum Basidiomycota; class Agaricomycetes; order Boletales; family Boletaceae; genus Rossbeevera; species Rossbeevera mucosa. The sequence continues at coordinate 6,553 of JBBPMR010000577.1, read as the reverse complement.
TCTCTCTGCGGGAGCGCTCAGGGGTCCCGGGAAGTTAGCGTTGAGGCCGGTCGTTAGGGCAAAGTGGGACGAATCGGAAGCAGTGGCAATCATACACGTAGGGAGGGGACTCTGTGGGCATGATGGCATTATCCATGGGGGCTTGCTCGCGACGCTCTTGGACGAGAGTCTGGCGAGGACGGTGCGTGTAGATGACACTTGATCTGTGGTTGGTGATTTAAGCCTCAAACAACTAGGCAATTAATAATCTTCCAGACAAGATTGGTGTCACCGCCAACCTGTCGATCAACTATAGGGCCCCCACGTTTGCTGACCAGGTAACTCTGCAGAAACTGCAACTATACGCGCTCTAACATGTCTCATAGTTTATCGTTATCAGGGTCCGTCTGGATGAGAAGAATGGCCGCAAGGTCAATGTCTCTGGACGTGTCGAGGACCTCAAAGGCAATCTCCTTGTCGAAGCCAAGTAACTGCCATCATCTGTATAGTATCCCTGTGCTCATTTGATTGTGTTAGGGCCATGTTCGTGCAGCCAAAGTATTCGAAAATGCTCAATAATACCGTTATCAGGAAAGCCATGGGGGAGCCAGAACCAAGGAAGAAGGACCCAATACTATTGGTCGAGGGTATTCCCCCACCAACCACTAAATCATAGATCGGTGATATTTGTCAACTTTGCGTGACTGATGTTTGCGTTGCTCACGGGCCGTAGAACGTTTCATTGGAATTCTGGAATCCAGACTTACTACACGTATTATGGAAATACCCCACACGGTCATATGGTGTTTTATACCAGTGTATCATGGATCTAGATCAGGAAACAGGTGGTCTTCTGAAATAATCTCCAGTGCGAAAAGCGGTGTGAATTGTGCATTGGTACAAATCTGGAAGAGGTGCCCTTACCCTAATCTGAAAGTGGAACTGGTGGTGAGAACTTGACTTGACTGACGAGGTACATTGAGTGCCTTGCAACTAATCTGGTCGAGAACGCCATTAGTGTTTACCTTTTTTGACAAGAGAAGACGGACAGGTGCCTCTTGTGTCACTGTGGCTCGCATCAGTCCGGGCCGTCAATGGCACGCACCATTTTTTCCGGCGCATGGTGCGAGAATGCAAGCACGGGAAGGTATTCCGACCGACGCTCATCGCTCGCAGTGGAATGTAAGATGCCAAGTGTTGAAGGGCTCCAGAACCGACATACTGGTTCCAAGTGCACAAAGCGGCATCCAAAGAGACTGTATCCTACGATAAAATAGGTACATCCAAGACAAGAAGGGAGAGGTACTATCCTATTATGTATGCCTGCATAACACCAAGTCGCCAACGTTCGATCACCGTTGACTTGCACGTATCCCCCCCATTCGCGCCCAGAACATATCTTCCTTTAACCTCATCAACTCTTTCCATGTCCGTTCCTCCCACGTTGCGTCGCTCGCAAAGCCTTCGCCCTCGGTGGCCGATGATTGCTTCGTGCTCGTCGTGTCCATGGACACGCGACGATCACCCTCGGAGGTCAGTGGAGGGGGAGAACCCGAATGGACAGTTGCAGATGTATCGTTTGCCACTTCTTCCACATCACCATGAGGGATGCTGACATCGCCGGCTTTCGTGTCCTTGGTAGATCCGGACGGGGTCACCGTGGGCGCAACTTTGGGATCGGTTGTTTCTTTGACGATATCGCCTCCTCCTTCGGTGGTGTCGTGATCATTTTTTGTTTCCGTCGGGATTTCGGTCTCGCCCGCTTTGTGCATGTCCGCTTCGGGAGTGGGGTTGGCAGCAGTAGTGACGGAAGGCATTATATCTTCTTTTTCCGCTGTCCCGGAAACTTTGAGATGATGTTCTGGCGTCGCAGGCGGCGGCGGCACGGCCCGACGCGCAGCCGCACGCCTGGGAAGCGGAGGAGCGCCGGGTCCGGTCGCGGGAGCTGGTGATGCAGGTCGAGAAGAAGCCAACGGCGACGACACGGATGTCTTCCCCCGAATATGCGATACAGAGGGTGGCTGTCCGGGAGATGGGGATATTGCACGGGTGGCCCCTTGGGGAACCGGGGATCCAACGCGCGAGCGGCCGACTGCGGGACTAGCGGGACGTGAATTCGGGGGTGGTGAGGGCGAAGAGGTCTGTGAACGAGGACGTGGAATAGGAGTCGCTACGCGGGAGGCCGGTTTTGATGTGGTAGGCGTCATGGGAAGAGGGACAGCGCGTGGAGAAGGTGGTGGTAACTCATCTTGAGTAGATGGCGACTCAGCGACGGCGTGGGGCATTGTAGACGGCGGATGGCGAGCATCAGGTGATGGCGCAGTAAAGGTGAGTTCATCCGGGGGTGTTGCAAAGCCGGATGTATTGGTATCTGCTTTGTCTTCGATGTGGCCATTTAGATCGACAACAGAATCCCCTGCCTCTAGAGTAACAGTTCCGTTCGGTGTGTTTGATGGCCGAACAGCCTGCTCGCTCGTGGGACTATCACGGATGACGTTGCGCTTTGGGAGTGGTGGCGGGTCTCGTGGGGTAGGGTTTTCGACTTGAGAACGGGGGTTGGATGGATGGGAAGGTGGAAGGGTAGGTAATTTCTTAGCACTATCTTTCTCTGCTTCCTTCTCCTTTTCCTTGATGCTCTCTCCGCCTTCTTTGCCCCAACCCACAGCTCTTTCTCCCAATGCACTAGCCATATCCCAAAGCCTCCTGCGCCGAGGCGGAACGGGTGGTTTCTCGGGGGCTGAGGGGGGTGCACACTGATCAACCGCACTGGCGGCAGTCGTTGTCGAGGTTACCTCCTTGGTATCACCATTGACAAACGTTTTCGCTGGTTGAACGACCACTTCCTCCCAGATCCGTTCTACAATCCCAACACGCACGAATGCCCACAACGAACACGTGCTTCGCAACCTCGTCATGCAATAGTTGGACGTACATAGAGGATACGGGGAGTTTTGTACCTGAGTCGGAAGCACGCGAGACGACGATATGGTATTGAGAGAGGGCCGGGAGGATGTTGCGGCACCAGACATAGACGCAGTTGAAGTGTGCACGGGCGTGAGAGTGGCAGGGGGAGTAGACGAGGCAGGAGCGGTGACACGGAAAATGTACACTTGCCCAGGTGGTTCGCACTGTGTCAACTGTCGTCTATCGGAGTTGAGGCTCTGGGTGGAACTGAGTGCCAGGGGGTATTTAAACCAAGAGCTCCCATTGGATTGGTGCGTACGCGAAACAGGCGATGAGGATGGTAAACGTGCGATGAGTGTCCCACAGAGAGCGCAAGACAAGGAAGAATTGGACGCTGATTGAGGGTGCTGATGCACCTCCTGGATGAGGCTCGAGAAAGAGAGAGGTTCCACAGTCAACATCCCGGAGTGGATTGCAGCCAGAACCGAACGACGAGATAGCCAATTCAGCGACGGTGCGAGGTCGAGGCGCACAGTGGGCTCACTGCATAAAAGCGATTAAAACAAACTAGAGAGGAGCACATCAAACAACCTACGAATCTTCCGTGAGCAAACGCGCAATGAACGGTTGCGTGAGAAGCGTCGATACGACAGGTGGAATTGGTTGCGACGACCTCAGTCCTCGCAAGTGCGTAACGAACGCAGCGAATTCAACATAAGGAGCATGAGTGGTCATGAAACGAATCCTGGGAACATCTCCGACACGCGGATCGCAGTGCTCGACCCACTTCCCTTTACGCATCGTGAGCTTCGCCTCTTGGGCATCGCGGTCGGCCGCCTCTTTTTCGGCATGGAGAGCCTGCATCTGAACTTGCATGTCCTTGACAGCATCCTCTGCAATCTTGAGGGCCTGCTCCGCCTCTCCGGCCTTTCGCTCGGATCTGGCATGATTGAGCCGTGCTTCCGCGACCATGGTGTTCGCTTGATCAAAAAGACTCGCACTGAGATCATCCAGCTCTTTTTCGATGTCGTGGCGTGCAGATTCCGCCTGACCCCGCTGGGCAGCCTCCTCCGTTGCGCGCTCCATCAATCTATTTAGTTCTGCGGTGACGTGTGCCTTCTCCACGAGCAGACCGGTGTTCAGAGCGGCCAGATGGTGGCTGCGTTCAAGCTCGAGGGAAGAAATGGTGAGTGAGGCATTCCGAAACGAAGACGAGGTATCGTGCAGTTGGTCCTCGAGGTTTGACACACGATCGTAAGAGGAGACGAGCTTATTGTTGAGCTGTGTGACCTGCGAGAACAGGTCTGTGACCTGAGCCCGTAGGGACGCGATGACCTGTGCCTGGGCCTCGGAGGTGTCCTCATCGCTCTCGCTGCTGACTTGTTCACTGCTAGTATTCGTGGTGAGCATCTCCGTGATGCAGACAGCGTCCTTACCTCGTTCCATTCGGCTCTTCAGTCGACATATTGGTAGTTGGGAGTCGAGTAGTAGTGGAGTAAACCTTAACCCTAACGGCAGGTTTGCTTACGTAGTGATCCGCATTTTGCCTCCGGGCTTCATTGATGCCAGTATATCATCCGTTCCGGACGTCAAATGAGGCAAGTTTGCAACTGATGCCACTACATGCTAGTAAGCTCTAACTTGGACGAGTATTCCTTCTTATCCAAGTCACGCCCGCTTGATCCATGCGTCATGTCGTACCACCAACTCCCTCACGATGTCCTCCTCGATCTCCTTGTGAGACGCAGAAGGCGACGAATCTATTTCGATCCACCTTTCCTCGTATTCAAGACCATTAGCGCCATGTTTCCCCTCGCCCGATGTTGACTCTGGAGATACCAGTACCACGCGATGTTTCCGGTGGTGCAGGTCGTTCCCAATGACAACCTGGTGACCATAGCGCTCGAGCGCATGACGTGCCTTTGGTATGAGTAACGCTGGGTCGGTTTCGAGCTGATCGTTCGACGCGTAAGTAAATCGACACCATCCATCGTCGCTCACGCGCGCACCTTGAAAGAAACGACGAAACCACTGGGAACCCATTCGGACACGAGCGGTTTCAAAATCTTGGGGACCTGATCCATTTCTATATGCAAACTACCCTTTCCCGACTGAATCTTGTGTTCGGACTTGAACACAGGCGTCGTTCAGTGACCGATAAACCCAGCGAACCACCGAGCTGACCATTTTTTGCTTGGGTAAGAAAAAGTCGCTGACGGCGGCGGCGAGGTAATACATGGCCGTTGGTCCCAACCTTTTCATTTCCTTGCTTATCGCGCGCAACAAATAGAGGTAGTCATTCACCGTGACAAAAGTCACCGTATGCAGAGTTCCCTCTGCTTGCACGGCTTTGTAGGCGCGCAGGATCGATAGCAAGGCTACGCGTTCTGACGTCTTCACGGTGATATGTGGCTGTGCGGGGCTTGGAGAAGGATCGTTCGAGTATGGGTACGCAGAATCAATCGTGGAGGAAGACGGTAATGCAGCATCTATCTCGAGGAAATCAAGGAAAGGATGAGTCGAATGGGAATAGTTCCTGCTAAATGGTTGAAGACTGAATTGCCGATGCATGAAGATCACTGCATATCCTTGTCTCAAAAAATATTCGGCAGACGTCGCGCCTCGAGTTCCTATATGGAAGAATATGGATCCATCCGTGACGTATCAGATTGAAATTGCGTACCTGCACTGAAGTTGTCGAGAAATCGCACACTAAATCCAATAGGTAACGATCATGTCTTGACCAGAAGATCGGGCTTACACGTTGAGCTCCAATGGAACGGTTGTACCTCCACTCTACTCAGACTGTAAGATAAATACATAGATCTGAAGAAGCGGGAACCAATTCACCGTCACGAGTACGACTTTCCTCCCCTTCTCGATCTGCCTGTTGATGAAGTGGGATATGCCTTGAATGTCAGCCTGGAGGGTGCTTGGTCCTGGCTGTGTTGCAAAGTAAGACTCTGCGGAGAACGTCGTAGCATCAGAGTGAGTCGTGTCTGGCATTCTTTTGACTGGCAGTCACAACTTGAGGGATCGCACAGCCACTAGAGGTCCAACACGTATCACGTATCACAATTGGTCATGTGACATAGATCTACATCACTGAAATATCAAGCGAGCTATAAACATATCTGAGATTGTAAAGTACACATTGCTCACAATCCACCGATACAAAAGATAATGGAATATATAGGTATAAATAGCTTCTACCCCTCCCCCAATTGATTCTAATCTGGCTTGTTGAATAGCGTGCGCGCCATACGGCAGTGCTACACCTTACAGATCATACATAAAGGGCTAACACTAACTTTGTATGATTCGGGTTGAATGGTTTAACACATAGTGGTTGAGTACAAGATGCTAGTATTCCAACTTAGATGTTGAGTTCGAATTTGTGTACATGCGCTTACCTAATACTAGCGCTATATACGTACTACTTTGATATCGTCTTCACTAATGCGGGTCTGCTAGACATAATCACATTTCATGCCTCTGGACTGAGTTGTACCCTGATGATGATATCATTTAGGCCTTAACCTGCATGCTTGAAGAGTGCACCGTTGGGTCGAACCTGACACGCAAGGCTACTCTACTCATGGCAGAAGTCATGCAGATGGCGAATAGAGTCTTGCCGTTGACCATTGCAGCACGCATACAGGCTGTCCCC
>JBBPMR010000576.1:0-17782 GCA_038090415.1 Rossbeevera mucosa | reverse complement strand
AATGACGTGCATCACCGCTAGCGAGGGATGCACAACATCGAGCACGAATTGATTTTCCGGAGCAATGATAAATTCGTTTTTCATGACTCACGGGGCTTCGAAGCTGGTTCTGTTGGCGAATTCAACCAACTAAAGGAGTTCATTGCTGACCGTGCAAACACGACCAATCTCAAGAACCGGATCCACGCGATTTGGTAAGAGCCTAGAAGTACAGGAAGTAGTCCGACGAAGTCAACGAGTTGTTAGGTACTGTATCCCGATGGATAAATTGGATCGAGCATTACGAGTCTCCGAGGAAATGTTTTTTAATGAGTGTGATACAAAAAATGGTGAGATTGTTTGTGACAATATCTTTTGAGCATCTGATAACAAATTCAAGTGCCTGTTATTGTGGTGTTCACCAAGTTTGATGCATTATTGAGTAGAGCCATTGCCCAGCTATCCAGTGATGATCGAAAGTTGCCACGTGAGGAAAAGTTGGCAAAGGCAAATGAGCTTGTAGATGAAATTTTCAACAATGTTGATATATGGAGGCGCCTCTCTGAAATGAAGTATGCACCAAGATGCAGCATTAAGATTGAAGGTATGGTACATATCTGATAATGGTATTGTGGAAATGCTGAACTCATAAAATCTGAATGGATAAAAGAGATGCACAAGTCAAACAGAAGTTGTGAGAAGCTGCTGGAGTGTACTGCAGGAGTGTTGGGTGGGGAAACTTTGCAAGTGTTGTTTGATACTGCCCAAGGAACAAACATGACACTTTGCATGAGTTATGCAACTCAATAGTGAGTACAGTAGTTTCCAAATGCATGACAGAGTAATGTCAAATTATGAAAAGTACTGTGCAGGTTATTGATAAGTTGTATGAGTCACAATCTCCAGTGCATAGCCTACATGCTATAGAGCCTGAGAAGCTGGCAATGTGGTTTCCACAATTTTGGGTAAGATGGGTTAGCTGTGAATGAGGATGAATGATTATTATCCATCCAAATGGATACATGTAGAGAGTATGTGATTTTACTAAATATCATGGTGATGTATATTTGTATCTGATTCTGCTGGGAAATTTATAGTATGTGAGATGTGCATTATGGCATGTGGCAGACAGTAGTGCTGATGGCGCAATGTTCATTGATTCCCCATTGTGCTCTGCAAATCACAGAAAGTGAGTTGTGCATAGTGGAATGTCACATACAGTGGTGATTCTGATGATGCCATGTCCATTCATTCTCTGTTCTGCTCTGCAAATCACAGTTTGTGAGTTGTGGAATGTGGAATGTTGCAGGCATTGGTGATCCTGATGATGTCATGTCCATTCATTCTCCATTCTGCTGTGCAAATCACAGAAAGTGAGTGGTGCATTTTGGAATGTGGCAGACAGTGGTGATGCTGATGATGCCATGTTCATTGATTCTCCATTCTACTCTGCAAATCACAGAAAGTGAGTTGTGCATTCTGAAATGTGGCAGGCAGTGGTGATGCTAATGATGCCATATCCATTTGTTCTCCATTCTTCTATTCAAATCATAGGAAGTGAGTTGTGCATGTGGAATGTGGCAGACAGTGGTGATGCTGATGATGCCATGTCCATTGATTCTCCATTCTGGTTTCCAAATCACAGGAAGTGAGTGATGCATTGTGGAATGTGGCAGACAGTGGTGATACTGATGATGCCATGTCCATTCATTCTCCATTGTGCTCTGCAAATCACAGTTTGTGAGTGGGGCATTGTAGAATGTGGCAGACAGTGGTGATGCTGATGATGCCATGTCCATTCATTCTCCATCTGCAAATCACAGGAAGTAAGTTGTGCATTGTGGAATGTGGTAGACATTGGTGATGCTGATGATGCCATATCCATTCATTCTCAATTCTGCGCTGCAAATCACAGCTTGTGAGTAGCACATTGTGGAATGTGGCAGACTGTGGTGATGCTGATGATGCCACATAAATTCATGTTCCATTCTGTTCTGCAAATCACAGTTTGTGAGTTGTGCATTCTGGAATGTGGCAGAGAGTGAAGGTTCTGATGATGCCATGTCCATTTATTCTCCATTCTGCTCTGCAAATCACAGAAAGTAAGTTATATATTTTGGAATATGGTAGACAGCAGTGATGCTGATGATGTCATGTCCATTCATGATCCATTCTGCTATCCAAATCATAGAAAGTGAGTGCTGCATTGTGGAATGTGGCAGACACTGGTGATGCTGATGATGCCATGTCCATTCATTCTCCATTCTGCTCTGCAAATCACAGGCAGTGAGTGGTGCATTGTGGAATGTGGCAGGCAGTGGTGATGCTGATGATGGCATGTCCATTCATTCTCTATTCTGCTCTGCAAATCATAGAAAGTAAGTTGTGCATTGTAAAATGTGGCAGACAGTGGTGATACTGATAATGCCATGTCCATTCATTCTCTATTCTGCTCTGCAAATCACAGGAAGTGAGTTGTCCATTGTGGAGTGTGGCAGGCAGTGGTGATGCTAATGATGCCATGTCCATACATTCTCCATTCTGCTCTGCTAGTCACAGGAAGTGAGTTGTCCATTATGGAATGTGGCAGAGAATGGTGATGCTGATGATGCCATATCCATTCATTCTCCATTCTGCTCTGCAAATTGCAGGAAGTGAGTTGTGCATTGTGGGCTGTGGCAGACACTGTTAACACTGATGATAACATGTACATTCATGCTCCATTCTTCTTTGCAAATCACAGGAAGTGAGTTGTGTGTTGTTGATTGTGGCAGACAGTGGTGACAATGATGATGATGCCATGTCTATACATTATCTATTTCACTGTGCAAATCACAGTTTGTGAGTTGTGCATTGTGGAATGTGAAAAACAGTGAAAGTGCTGATGATGCCATGTCCATTCATTCTCCACTTGACTCTATAAATCACAGGGGGTGAGTTGTACATTGTGGAATTTGGTGGAGAGTGGTGATGGTGATGATGTCATGTCCATTCATTTCCAATTTTGCTCTGCAAATGACAGTTTGTGAGTTTTGCATTGTGGAATGTGTTAGAAAGTGGTCATGCTAATGATGCCATGTCCATCAATGCTGCATTTTTCTCTGAAAATCACAGTCTGTGAGTTGTGCATTCTGGAACATGGCAGACAGTGGTGATGCTGACGATGCCATGTCTGTTCATTCTTCATTCTGCTATGCAAATCACAGAAAGTAAGTTGTATATTGTGGAATGTGACAGAGAGTGGTGATGCCAATGATACCATGTCCATTCATTCTTCATTCTCATCTGCAAATCACAGTTTGTGAGCTGTGCTTTGTGGAATGTGGCAAACAATGATGTGGATTATAATGGCATCTCTATGGATTCTCTATTTTGCTGTGCAAATCACAGTTTGTCAGTTGTGCATTGTGGAATGTGGCGGACAGTGGTGATGCTGATAATGCCATGTCCATTCATTCCGCATGCTACTCTGGAAATCTCAGGAAGTGAGTGTTCCATTGTGGAATATGGCAGACAATGGTGATGCTGATGATGTCATGTACGTTCATTCTCCATTCTGCTCTGCAAATCACAGGAAGTAAGTTGTGCATTGTGGAAGGTGTCAGACAGTTGTGATACTGATGATGTCATGTCCATTCATTCTCCATTCTGCTCTGCAAATTACAGTTGGTGAGTTGTACATTGTGGAATGTGGCAGACATTGTTGATGCTGATGATGCTATGTCCACTCATTCTCCATTCTGCTTTGCAAATCACAGAAAGTAAATTATACATTATGGAATATGGTAGACAGTGGTGATGCTGATAATGCCATGTCCATCCATGTTCCATTCTGTGATGCAAATCACAGGAAGTGAGTTGTGTAATGGGGATTGTGGCACACAGTGGTGATGCTAATGATGCAATGTCCCTTCATTCTCCATTCTGCTCTGCAAATGACAGAAAGTGAGTTGTGCATTGTGGAATGTGGCAGACACTGGGGATATTGATGATGCTATGTCTATTCATTCTCCATTGTGCTCTGCAAATCACAGTCTGTAAGTTATGCATTGTGGAATGTGGCAGACAGTGGTGATGGTTATGATGCAATGTCCATTCATTCTCCATTCTACTCTGCACATCACAGTTTGTGAGTCGTGCATTGTGAAATATGGTACACAGTGGTGATTCTAATGATGCCATGTTCATTCATTCTCTATTGTGCTCTGAAAATCACAGGTTGTGAGTTCTGAATTGTGAAATATAGCAGAAAGTGGTGATGCTGATGATGCCATGTCCATTCATTCCGCATTCTGCTCTGCAAATCACAGTCTGTGAGTTATGCATTGTGGAATGTGGCAGAGATTAGGCATGCTGATGATGCAATATCAATTCATTCTCCATTCTGCATTGCAAATTACAGGAAGTGAGTTGTGCATTGTGGAATGTGGCAGACAGTGGTGATGCTGATGATGTCATGTCAATTAATTCTCCATTCTCCTATGCAACTTACAGAAAGTGAGTTGTGCATTGTGGAATGTGGCAGACAGTGGTGATGTGAATGATGCCATCTCCATTCATTTTCATTCCTGCTGTCCAAATGACAGGAAGTGAGTTGTGGAATGTGGAATGTGGCAGACAGTGTTGCTGCTGATGATGCTATGTCCATTCATTCTCCATTCTGCTATGTAAATCACAGTGGGTGAGTTATGCATTGTGGAATGGGGCAGATAGTGGTGATGCTGATGATGCCATGTCCATGGATTTTCCATTCTGCTCTGCAAATAACAGGAAGTGAGTTGTGCATTGTTGAATGTGGCAGAAAGTGGCAATGCTGATAATGCCATGTCCATTTATTCTCCATTCTGCTCTCGAAATTGCAGTTTGTAAGTTGTGCAAGGTGGAATGTGGCAGACAGTGGTGATGCTGATGATACCATATCCATTAATTCTCCATTCTGCTCTGCAAATCATAGTTTGTGAGTTGTGCATTGTGGAATGTAGCAGATGGTGGTGATGCTAATGATAGTATACCCATTGATTGTGTGTTCTGCTGTGCAAATCATAGGAAGTGAGTTGTACCTTGTGGAATGTGGTAGACAGTGGTAATATGGATGATGCCATGTCCATTCATTCTCCATTCTGTTTCGCAAATCACAGGAAGTAAGTTATACACTGTGGAATGTGGCAGACAGGGGTGATGCTGATGATGCCATGTCCATTCATTCTCCATTCTGCTTTGCAAATCATAGTTTGTGAGTTGTACATTGTGGAATGTGGCAGAAAGTGGTGATGCTGATGATGCCATGTCCATTCATTCTCCATTCTGTTTTGCACATCACAGCAAGTGGGTTGTGAATTGTGGAATGGGGCAGACAGTGATGATGCTGTTAATACCATGTCCATTCATTCTCCATTCTGTTCTGCAAATCACAGTTTGTGAGTTGTGCATTGTGCAATGTGGCAGAGAGTAGTGATGCTGATGATGCTATATCCATTCATTCTCCATTCTGTTCTGCAAATCACAGAATGTGAGTTATGCATTTTGAAATGTGGCAAACAGTGATGTACTGATGATGCCATGTCCATTCATTCTCCATGCCACTATGCAAATCACAGGTTGTGAGTTATATATTGTGGAATGTGGCAAACAGGGGTGATGCTCATGATGCCATGTTCATTCATCCTCCAATCTTCTCTGCAAATCGCAGGAAGTGAGTCATGCATTGTGCAATGTGGCAGACAGTGGTGATGCTGATGATGACATGTCCATCCATGGTCAATTCCACTGTGCAAATCACAGGACGTGAGTTGTGCATTGTGAAATGTTGCAGACAGTGATAATGCTGATGTTGCCATGTCCATTCATTCTCCATTCTGCTTTGCAAATCATAGGAAGTGAGTTGCACATTGTGGAATATGGCAGACAGTGGTGATGCTGATAATGCCATGTCCATTCATTGCCTATTCTGCCCTTAAAATCACAGTTTGTGAGTTGTGCATTGTGGAATGTGGCAGACAGTGATGATGGTAATGATGCCATGTCCATGGTTTCAATATGCTACTCTGCAAATTGCAGGAAGTGAGTTGGGCATTGTAGAATGTGGCAGACAGTGGTGATGCTGATGATTGCACATCCATTCATTCTCCTTTCTGTCCTTGAAGTCACAGTTTGTGAGCTGTGCATTATGAAATGCGGCAGACAGTAGTGATGCTGATAATGCTATCTCCATTCATTCTCCATTCTGCTCTGCAAATCACAGTGGGCGAGTTTTGCATTGTGGAATGTGGCAGACAGTGGTGATGCTAATCATGCCATGCCCATTCATGCTCCATTCTGCTCTACAAATTAAAGTTTGTGAGTTTTGCATTATGGAATATACCAGACATTGGTGATGCTAATGATGCTATGTCCATTCATTCCCTATTCTGCCCTGCAAACCAGTCTGTGAGTTGTGTGTTATAGGATGTGGCAGATAGTGGTGATCTTGATGATGCCATGTCCATTCATTCTCCACTCTGCTGTCTCAATCACAGAAAGTGAGTTGTGCAGTGTGGAATGTGGCAGACATTGGTGATGCTGATGATGCCATGTCCATTCAATCTCCATTCTGCTCTGCAAATCACAGAAAGTGAGTGGTGCATTGTGGAATATGGCAAACAGTGGTGATGCTGATGATGCCATGTCCATTCATTTTCCTTTCTGCCCTTGAAGTCACAGTTTGTGAGTTGTGCATTATAAAATGTGGCAGACAGTGGTGATGCTGATAATGCTATCTCCATTCATTCTCCATTCTGCTCTGCAAATCACAGTGGGTGAGTTGTGCATTGTGGAATGTGGCAGACAGTGGCAATGCTAATCATGCCATGCCCATTCATGCTCCATTCTGCTCTGCAAATTAAAGTTTGTGAGTTTTGCATTATGGAATATACCAGACATTGGTGATGCTAATGATGATATGTCCATTCATTTCCTATTCTTCCCTGCAAACCAGTCTGTGAGTTGTGTGTTATAGGATGTGGCAGATAGTGGTGATCCTGCTGATGCCATGTCCATTCATTCTCCACTCTGCTGTTTCAATCACAGAAAGTGAGTTGTGCAGTGTGGAATGTGGCAGACAGTGGTGATGCTAATGATGCCATGTCTGTTCAATCTCCATTCTGCTCTGAAAATCACAGAGAGTGAGTTGTGCATTGTGGAATATGGCAGATAGTGGTGACCCTGATGATGCCATGTCCATTCATTCCACATTCTGCTCTGTAAATTACAGGAAGTGAGTTGTGCATTGTGAAATGTGACAGAGTTTGGTCATGCTGATGATGCCATGTCCATTAATTCTCCATTTGACTTTTCAAATCACAGGAAGTGAGTTGTGAATTGTGGAATGTGGCAATGCTAAGTTCATTCAATCTCCATTCTGCTCTGCAAATCACAGTCAGTGAGTTTTGCATTGTTGCATGTTGCAGATAGTGATGATGCTGATGATACTATGTCAATTCCTTCTCCATTTGGTTATGCAAACTACAGGAAGTGAGTTTTGCATTGTGATGTCCATTCAATCCCCATTCTACTCTGCAAATCATAGAGAGTGAGTTGTTCACTGTGGAATGTGGCAGACAGTGATGATGCTGATGACCCCATGTCCATTCATCCTCCATTCTACTCTGCAAATCACAGAAAGTGAGTTGTGCATTGTGGAATGTGGCAGACAGTGGTGATGCTGATGATGCCATATCAATTCATTTTCTATTCTGCCCTGCAAATTATAGAAAGTGAGTTGTGCATTGTGGAATGTGGCACAGATTGGTGATGCTGACAATGCCATGTCCATTCATTCTCTATTCCACTTTCCAAATGACAGTTTGTCAGTTGTGTATTGTGGAATGTGGCAAACAGTGGTGATGCTGATAATTTCATCTCCATTCATTCTCCATTCTGCTCTGCAAAACACAGTGGGTGAGTTGTGCATTGTGGAATTTGGCAGACAGTGGCAATGCTAATGATGTCATGTCCATTAATTCTCCATTCTGCTCTCCAAATCGCAGTTTGTGAGTTGTGTGTTGTGAAATGTTGCAGACCACAGTGATGTTGATGATGCCATTCCCATTCATTCTCCATTCTGCTCTTCAAATCACAGGAGGTGAGTTGTGCATTGTGGAATGTGGCTAAGAGTTGTGATGTTGATGATGCTATGTCCATTCATTTTTCATTCTGCTCTGCAAATCGCAGAAAGTGAGTTGTACATTGTGGAATGTCACAGAAAGTGGTGACACTAATTATTCCATGTTCATTCATTCTCCATTCTGCTTTGCCAATCACAGTTTGTGAGTTACGCATTGTGCAATATGGCTGACAGTGGTAATGTTGATGATACCATGTTCATTCATTCTTCATTCCGGTTTGCAAATCACAGTTTGTTAGTTGTGCATTGTGGAATGTGGCAGACAGTGGTGATGCTGATGATGCCACATCCATTCATTCTCCATTCTGCTTTGCAAATTACAGAAAGTGAGTTGTGCATTGTGGAATATGGCAGACAGTGATGATGCTAATGATGCCATATCCATTCATTCTCCATTCTGCTTTACCAATCCCAGGAAGTGAGTTGTGCATTGCGGAATGTGGTAAACAGTGATGATGCTAATGATGCCATATCCATTCATTCTGCATTCTACTCTGCAAATCACAGGAAGTGAGTTGTGCATGATGCAATGTGGCAGACAGTGGTAATGCTGATGATGCCATGTCCATTCATTCTCTATTCTGCTTTTTAAATCACAGAAAGTGAGTTTTGCATTGTCAAATGTAGCAGACAGTGATGATGCTGATGATGCCATGTTCATTGATCATCCATTCTGTTCTGCCAATCACAGGAAGTGAGTTGTGCATTGTTGAATATGGCAGACAGTGGTGATGCTGATGATGCCATGCCCTTTATTCTCTATTCTGCTGTATAAATCCCAGAAAGTGAATTGTGCATTGTGGAATGTGGAAGAACGTGGTGATGCTGATGATGCCATGTCCATTTATTCTCCATTCTGCTCTGCAAATCACAGTTTGTAAGTTGTGCATTGTAGAATGTGGCAGATAGTGGTGATCCTGATGATGCCATGGCCATTCATGCTCCACTCTGCTTTGCAAATCACAGTTTGTGAGCTGTGCATTGTGGAATATGGCAGACAGTGATGATGCTGATGATGCCATCTCCATTCATACTTCATTCTGCTTTTCAAATCATAGGAAGTGAGTTGTGCAATGTGAAATGCAGCAGACAGTGGTGACCCTGATGATGACATGTCCATTGGTCCTCCAATCTGCCCTGTAAATCACAGTTTGTGAGTTGTGCATTGTTGAATATTGCAGACAGTGGTAATGCTAATGACACCGTGTCCATGGATTCTCCATGCTGCTCTGCAAATCACAGGAAGTGAGCTGTGCATTGTGGAATGTGGCAGACATTGGTGATGCTAATGATGCCCTGTCCATTCATTTTCCATTCTGCTCTGCAAATCACAGTTTGTGAGTTGTGCATAGTGGAATTTCGCAGACAGTTGTGATGCTGAAAATGGCATGTCCATTCATTCTCCATTCTGCTCTGCAAATCACAGTGGGTGAGTTGTGCATTGTGGAATTTGGCAGACAGTGGTGATTCTGATGATGCCATGTCCATTCATTCTCCATTCTGCTATGCAAACCACAGGAAGTCAGTTGTACATGTGAAATGTGGCAGACAGTGATTATGCTAATGATGTGATGTCCATTCATTCTCCATTCTACTTTGCAAATCACAGTTTGTCAGTCATGCATTATGAAATGTGGCAGACAGTGGTGATGCTGATGAACCCATGTCCATTCAATCTCTGTCCTGCTCTGCAAATTACAGCTTGTGAGTTGTGCTTTGTGGAATGTGTCAGACAGTGGTGATGCTAATGATGCTATGTGCATTCATTCCCCATTCTGACCTGCAAATCAGTCTGTGAGTTGTGTATTGTGTAATGTGCCCAACAGTGGTGATGCTGATGATGCCATTCCCATTCATTCTCTATTCTCATTCATTCTCTGTTCTGCTCTGTAAATCATAGTTTGTGAGTTGTTCAGTGTTGAATGTTGCAGACAGTAGTGATGTTGATGATGCTATGTCCATTCATTTTTCATTCTGCTGTGGAAATCACAGAAAGTGAGTTGTGCATTATGGAATGTGGCTGACAGTGGTGATGCTGATGATGCCATGTCCATTCATTTTTCATTCTGCTTTGCAAATCAGTCTGTGAGTCATGCATTGTGGAATGTGGCAGACAGTGGTGATTCTGATGATGCCATGTCTCTTCATTCTCCATTCTGCTCTGCCAATCACAGGAAGTGAGTCGTGCATTGTGAAATATGTCAGACAGTGGTGATGCTGATGATGTCATGTACATTTATTCTCCATTCTGCTTTTCAAATCACAGTCTGTGAGTTGTGCATTATGGAGTGTGGCAGATAGTGGTGCTGCTGCTGATACCCTATCCATTCATTTTCCATTGTGCTCTGCAATTCAAAGGATGTGAGTGATGCATTGGAGAATGTGGCAGACAGTGGTGATGCTGATGATGCCATGTCCATTCATTTTCTATCCTGCTCTGCAAATCACAGTTCGTGAGTTGTGCATTATGGAATGTGACAGACAGTAATGATACTAATAATGCCATGTCCATTCATTCTCCATTCTGCTCTGCAAATCACAGACAGTGAGTTGTGCATTGTGAAATGTGGCAGATAGTGGCAATGCTGATGATTCCATGTCCATTTATTCTCCATTTTCCTTTGCAAATCACAGGCAGTGAGTTGTGCATTGTGGAATGTGGCAGACAGTGGTGATGCTAATGATGCCATGTCCATTCATACTCCATTCTGCTCTACAAATCATAGAAAGTAAGTTGTGCATTGTGGAATGTGGCAGACAGTAGTGATGCTGATGATGCCATGTCCATTGATTCTCCATTCTGCTTTGCAAATCACAGGAAGTGAGTTGTGCACTAATTAATGGGGCAGACAGTGGTCATGCTGATGATGCCATGATTATTCATTCTCCATCCTACTTTTCAAATCACAGCTTGTGAGTTATGCATTATGAAATGTGGCAGACAGTGTTAATGCTAATGATGCCATGTCCATTGATTCTCCATTCTGCTCTGCAAATCACAGTGGGTAAGTTGTGCATCATGGAATGTGGCAGACAGTGATGATACTGATAATGCCCTTTCCATGCATTCTCCATTCTTTTCTGTAAATTACAGAAAGTGAGTTGTGCAATGTGGAATATGGCAGACAGTGGTGATGCTGATAATGCCATGTTCATTTATCCTCCATTTTATTCTGCAAATTACAGGGAGTGAGTTGCTCATTGTGGAATGTGGCACATAGTAGTTATGCTGATTTCAACTAATTTCTCAATTTATTCCACTGCTAACAGCTTGTAAGTTTAAACTATATATTTATATCCTCTTTATCCTTTGGCATTGAATTTTTACCATAAATTTACTTTCTTTGTAATGCCACCATTTCCCATTAACATTATGTATACATATTTTGGAGTCACTTATATATCTGCATATTGATTCATTCTGTTCATATTGTTTTCTTTGTCAAGTTTACTTTTTACTGATAATTCATTTAATGATATGTCTTTTTATAGACAGTAAGCTAATTTTGTCATAGCCATTTGCATGAAACCTTACACTATTATTTATTGTAGAAGGTATAAAAATATATAAATTATTTTCACATAAATGACAAATACTACATGTCAAAAATTCCATAGAATGTATGCAATCTGTTTTTCAATGGTTTTGTTTTGCTCAACAAATTTTAAGGTTGTAAGTTGTTCTATATTCATTTTAGCATGATAAATTATACAATATCACTACTTATTAATTATATATAGGATGTAAGTTTTCAATGGTTGGCATGATCATTTCATAGAACAATTACATATTGTTTCAGCATGTAAGTATCTACCATTTATATATAAATTTCAATCCTCATTTCTATGCAGAAGGTAGATTCATTTAGTTTTCCTCTACCTGTATGTTTTGATTTGATATATTTTCTTTAGATCATTCATAATCAAATGGTTTGTTAATCAATGATATCTTACTCCAGTCATAATATTTTGTTATTCAGTCCAACATTGAGATCACAGAATCTAATGTCTTGAAACCTGATAACATTGTAAATTTGTTATTAACTTGAATTAATATTAAAATATAATTGATGCTACAGATAAATCTTGGCACTTGGCAACAAGTTCTGTTAGCTATGATTGGTGCATATACTTTCTCTTTACATTTTTAGTTTTAAGAAATGAAAAATACAAAATAAAATTTTAATGTCATAGATATACTGATAACTCTGGAACATTCATTCTATCTTTTTCATCAAAAAGACCCTAAGCCACTTCTATCTGCTGCTCAAAAATATAAAGCATCAAATATATCCAAGACTATGAAGTTAGATATGAAACCAATTTTCAATGAGTATAGGAAAGCATCTGCGAAGCAAAAAGTAGACATGATTTTGAAAGTCATCATGGACAATAGAATTGGTGTGTTATGTATAGCTTTTGAAATTTAAGGATTAACTCTGATTTATGTATGTAATTAATAAATGTGAAAATAATGTTAAACATTATTATGCAGAATAGACTTGGGATGTGAGTGAGAACACTATGATTCTATTTTTGATTTTATATACTAAATGTTTACACAGCAAGTGAATTGACACATTTTCTGATATAGAAGTACTTGGAATAGCAAGTAAAGAGTAGATGAGAAGAGTTAATGCAATATTGCTAAGACAATACAGAATATAGTGTATATATATAAATTTCAATGTATATACTAGGTGAGCACAAGGACAGGGTTAGCAGAGGGCACCAAAGGTACCCAATTGGTCAGAAATAGAGGAACTAAAACAAAAAAATAGGTGGCAGATGAACCTACATTTTACTAGTATTTTCTAAATTGGTGGTGAGGAGAAACAAGCCGAGTGAAGTGAGGCAAATTTTAACGGTTGTTGGTACAATGAGTGGGGCTGAAACAGAAAACAGCGGTGAGGGATCAACTCACACCAGACTGTTTCATCATATAACTCATTAGTTCTGTTTCGCTTGGTCTGAACAAGCAACTATGCATACCTTGCCTTTATATATAGCTTGGGCATGCCAGGGGGCTGTGTACGGTCAGTAGTTCCGATTGGTAGAAAAGAAATCATACGATATGCTGCGGATGTTACAAACCTCATTCTTTCACCTAGCTTTTAAGTGCCCTCGTTATCCTCGTTCTTTCACCTAGCTTTTAAGCGCCCTCATTATCTTATCTTATCTTATCTAAGCGCGCGTCTATCTTATCTCGCATCTTAGCGCTCAACCATATCTTATCGTGTCACGTGACTCGAGTCTAGATCACTATGACATCATACCTCATGGCTAGTGCATGTTAAACGCATAGTGGCCTCATGTTGTAGTTCTAGACTCTCGTTCTCACAGTTGTGTGAACACTTAGTACATATATAGTAGTTTATCTCACGGTACGTCATCGCTTACTGAGCACCTGCCCTAAAGTACGCCTCATGGCCGCCGCATGTAAAGTAGTATATATACAATGACCAGTCCAGACAGACTCCTTAGTCTGTTCTGGTTGATTTCTGACCTAAAGCAGAGTTCCTCCCTTGTCTTAGTATTATTGGTGGTGATCTAGTGCCTTAACTGTATAGTTTTGGTCGTTGCCAACAGCGGAGTTCCGCGATTTATTATCCTGGGGGTCAGCTTAGGGTTAGGCAACAACACAAATGCCGGAGGTAGATAATATCTTTGGTGAGGGTAAAAAACAGACAATAGTGGGAACTGACCGTCAGTCACCCATTCCTATTTCGGTTAAACCTCATCAGATCTGTTTCTGGTCTTAGGTTAGCACAAGGGTACTGAAGGTACCCTGTTAGTCAGAAATAGGGGGACTGAAATAAAAAACCACTAAGTGATGGTAACCTACCATCATGATGCCTGCAGGGCGGTTTCGGAGTGTCCTCATCAGTTTTGTTTCATGGTTTAGACAAACACAAATGCTATGCCTACTAGACTCTATATAGTATCTGGGAGACCTAAAAATAATTATGGTCAGCGGATCGTGTGTGTAAAAGAAGCACGGAAACAGGGATCAGCTGCGATCAAACCATGTGGTCCTATCAAACGTGAAAACACCATTCCCATGGGAATGTTCCATCAGAAGATAGAAGCCGCAGCAACGTTTCATAAGTATTAAACTTCCTTCTCTCATGCCTGTTAAAGTGTGAGAATTTTCGCACATCATTCTATTTTAGTAAGATTAAATCTTATCTCCCTACCACCTCTGAGATCTGTGCAGATAAGGTTTTGTTTCCACAGGTATTGCCCCCGAATGCCAGGGGTTGGGTCTGAAAAGCCAGGGGTTATAAGAGTTTCTCATGGTTAGCTTTGGTCCGAAGATCACTTAGAGTTAGGTTATGAGGCTGTTTCTGCCACCCTAGGGGAGATATAAACCCTAGCCCTAACCCTAGGATTTCCTTTTTAGGACACTAGGGTTCCCAATATGGAAGAAGGCTAGTCATTTTTATTTCTTATGTAAATGGTTGTGTACTGTATACTAGAGTGTATCAAAAGTGTATCAGAGTGTACCACAAGTGTATCAAGAAAGCATACAAAAATGTTGCAAAAGTATACTAGAGTGTACCAAAAGTGTACCAAAAAAGTGTATAAAAGTGTACCAGAGTGTACAAAAAGTCTACCAAAAGTCTACCAAAAAAGTGTACAAAAGTATGGCAGAGTGTACAAAAAGTGTTGGACAAAGTGTAGGAAAAGTCTAGTAAAAAAGGGCAGAAAAGTGTGAAAAAGCAAAGCTAGTAGTGTTGCAATGGGCGGCCAGGACGCCCGTGTGGTGACTAGACTTGAGGTCACGTGACATCGCAGCACAGCCACGACTCGGGCTTTCTGACTAGACTTGAGGTCACGTGACATTGCAGCACAGCCACGACTCGGGCTTTCTGGACGGCCACAGTAGTGCAGAAGCAAAGTGTACACTTTTAGTGGATTGTTGGTAGACTTTTGTACACTTTTGGTAGACTCTGGTAGACTCTTGTAGACTTTTTTGGTAGACTTTTCATAGACTTTTAGTACACTCTGGTAGACTTTTGTAGACTTTTTTGGTAGACTTTTGATAGACTTTTTGTACACTCTGGTAGACTTTTGTACGCTTTTTTGGTACACTCTGGTAAACTTTTGTAGCCTTTTTTGGTAGACTTTTGATAGACTTTTTGTACACTCTGGTAGACTTTTGTACGCTTTTTTGGTACACTCTGGTAGAGTTTTGTAGACTTTGTTGGCAGAATTTTGATAGACTTTTTGTACACTTTTTGTACACTCTGGTAGACTTTTATAGACTTTTTTGGTAGACTTCTGATAGACTTTTTGTACACTCTGGTAGACTTGTACGCTTTTTTGGTACACTCTGGTAGACTTTTGTAGACTTTTTTGGTAGACTTTTGATAGACTTTTTGTACACTCTAGTAGACTTTTGTAGACTTTTTTGGTAGACTTTTGATAGACTTGTTGTACACTGGTAGACTTTTGTACGCTTTTTTGGTACACTCTGGTAGACTTTTGTAGACTTTTTTGGTAGACTTTTGATAAACTTTTTGTACACTTTTTGTACACTGGTAGATTTTTTTGGTAGACTTTTGATAGACTTTTTGTACACTCTAGTAGACTTTTGTACGCTTTTTTGGTACACTCTGGTAGACTTTTGTAGACTTTTTTTGGTAGACTTTTGATAAACTTTTTGTACACTTTTTGTACACTGGTAGACTTTTTGTACACTCTGGTAGACTTATGTAGACTTTTTTGGTAGACTTTTGATGGTCTTTTTGTACACTCTGGTAGACTTTTGTACACTCTTTTATTACACTTTTGGTAGACTTTTAGTACAGTTTTGATAGACTTTTGGCAGACTTTGGTAGACTTTTGGTAAAGAGTCTAGCTAGATATGTGACAGATAGTCTATGTAGTTTGACTAGATTATGGTAGACTATAGTAAAGTTTGGCAGACAATGGTAGACTTTGATAGGCTACTATGTAGGAAGATGATGACAGATAGTGTATATACTGTAATTAGATTGAGATGAAGTGTAATATAGTACAGTGACTCCAAAAACTGTTGCAATGTTTAACCCCAAACTGGGGTATAAAGCACCACACAATCACCTGTGGGAATCTTTGGTAAAGACAAACATAGTACAAACCCTTAGCTACAACTCTGTCCCCAGGGCCATGTGATTTGGCTCAGAGGCTCCAGAGATATATGCATTCTAAACCTGCAACACCATTGGAACTGTTTTTGGACTTTTCAAATAAAAAGGGTATTTGGTATATATTAGTACTTGGTATATCCTCCTTTGGCTTTAATCACAGTCTGGACCCTCCTTGGGATGCTTTCAATCAGCTTCTAACACTCCTCAGCTGGTATCTCTTCTCACACCTCCTGAATCCTCTCCATAGCTGATGAATCCCATTAGAAGAGTGTTCATACTCTGCCAACCTTCTGTTTAAATAGGGGGGAGTAGTGGCCAAAGGTCGCTGCAGATATATGTCACTGAGGTAGCAAAAAGGATAAAGGGGGGCACTGGAACCAACTCAACATTGCCCGGACCTTTTTCAGTAAATACCTTATCAGTCCTTTTTGGTCATTTAGACAAACGTCAGGCACTCACCGTTTTTATACATATGTGAGGACCTATTAATAATATGGTCAGCAAATCCGATTGGTAGATAAGAACACGTTAATATAACAGCCACGTTACTAAGTCGTGTAGACGGCGATCTCATGCTCGTGAGAAGCCCGCAGGCACCATCTAGATTGGGATGATCTCTTACCCATGCCTGTCAAAGTGTGAGAGAGTTCACATGCAATTCCCATTTTACTAGTATTTTCTAAATCAGTTAAGCCTAGCTTAAGGTTCATTCATGGACTTAGGAATGATTTTCCTGCAATATATACATAGAATTTAGGTTGGCTTGGGTGGAGTTGTAAATAGTACATACTCTCAGCTATGACATTGCCTCCAGGGTCATGTGATTTGGTTCACACACTATTGAGATAGATCCATTTTAAAACAACCATGTCATGGAAAGGATTTCTTAGACATTCGAATGATCACATGAAGTTCCCGCGATTTGACATGTATGTCGAATTGCGGGAAAATAGTACATACTCTCAGCTATGACATTGCCTCCAGGGTCATGTGATTTGGTTCACACACTATTGAGATAGGTCCATTTTAAAACAACCATGTTATAGAAAGAGTTTCTTAGACATTCAAATGATTGCACAAATTTCCCGCAATTTGACATGTATGTCGAATTGCGGGAAATAGTACATACTCTCAGCTATGACATTGCCTCCAGGGTCATGTGATTTGGTTCACACACTATTGAGATAGGTCCATTTTAAAACAACCATATTATGTTGCAAACGCTAGTCGTCACTCTATTTTTTTCACTTTAGCGCCGTACGCGCCTATTTCTTTCCTTTCTTTTCGTTGAAGTCCAGAGCGCCCTAAAGGTAGCACAAGCGCTCAGTCCTTTACCTTTTATCTTATCGCACTGCTTTACGTAATATGATGTCACTATGACATCATACTCTAGACTTACACGCAGCCTCAGCAAGGCAGTACTTCTCTTCCATTCTACACTGCCTTGCCTCACTTTAGCATCATGGTAAGCATAGCCTTGCCTCATTGTAGTAGCATGTAGTATAGC
>JBBPMR010000575.1:0-17811 GCA_038090415.1 Rossbeevera mucosa | reverse complement strand
CTTTGTGGTGGTATCAGTGGTGCTGGTGTTGCTGTCGTTGTCGGTACGTCACTGTCAACATTGTGGTGGTGGTGGTGGTGGAGTTGTAGTCGCGGTGGTGGTGGTGAAGTTGCGCCGTTGGGTGGTGGTGGTGGAGTCATTGTTGTTGCAGTCGCGTTGCCATTGATGTGGTGGTGGTACCGGTGGTGGTGGTGCTGCCATTGTTGCAGTCGTGTCGCCATCGACGTTGTGGTGGTACCGGTGGTGCTGGTGCTGCCACCGTCATCATCGTCATTGACATTGTAGTGGTAGTGGTAGTGGTGGTATTGTCATTCTAGTCGTGATGGTGGTGCTGGCGTCGTTGTCATCATTGATGTTGTGGTGGTAGTGGTGGTGGTGTCGTCATCATTGCACCATTGTCTGTCGCCAATCAGTGGCACATCAGCAGTGCGTTGTTGTTGTCATAGTTGCATTGCCATGGTGGTGGTGGCAGTGGCAGTGGTGGTGCTGTCGTCGCGCCGTTGTCCGTGTTGTCAGTCGATGGAATGGCAGGGGTGTCGTGGTGGCAGCACTGTGTTGTCTCATGGCCACGTCGTCGTTGTGGTCGCAGTGTTGTTGTGATAGCATCACGCTGAGTCCTGACATCGACATTGTTCGGGTGTGAGGATGAGGATGATGATGATGCTGCAGTACTCACTGTTGGTGTTCATTTTCAACATCAAGGGAAGCAAGGAGAAACTTCAACTAAATGAAAGGGAAAAAATTGCTGTTCACCTATTAGAAAATTACATGATGTAAGCAACATAACACAATTTTTGCCAAGTCTTTTTACGCCCCCTCAAACACAGTTTCCTGATGAAGACTTTTTTTTTCGGTGTCGCACACAGTATAGGCTACAGTGCAGGCGCACGGGTAGTAAGTTGCCCCGCTTCTCAGGACACCTCGGTCACTCACAGGGTGTTTGCTTTTTTGGCATCACACAGGGAGCAGCGGCATGCACAGGCGGGTGGGTGGGCAGTAAATTGTAGCAGGTGTAGTACAACATATTACCTTTGCATTGATAGTGTCTACATAGTCAGAACAACCAATACATGGGCTATCATAGTCTATATAGCCTATATGAGTGATTTGAGTTGTTATGTAGCAGAGTGAGTCACATATTTGGACATGTTGCTGACATAGTACTATATAACAACTGTTATGTGATGCTGTACTATAGAAAAAAACCGTTTTTCCTGATGAAGAATGCGACAGAAATCAGCAGAATGCTGTTCCATTTATAATCTTCTTTGAATGTTGCTTCATGCACTACGAAGAGAGGGAGGGCCGAGAGGTTTGGATGTGCAGGGCACAGGGCGGTCTCTGGCTCGGGACTCGAGTGTAACATGAGCAGCTCCCAAGAAGTGAGCCAATGATGCAGCAAGGAGAAAAGAGGGAAAGAGGGAATCACAGATCAGGTGCACAGTAACCTCAACCTGAGAATGACCAGGAGGGAGGAGAGCGTTGGGCTGGGAACTGGGGGCTCACCGGCCGGCTTGGCAGAATGGGTACCTGATCAAGCAGAGCACCCCAGTGTCTGTCGAAGGCAGCAGGAGCTAATTGAGCATCCCTGGACAGGGACTACAGAGGAATAAGAGTAAAAGCTGTACTTACTCGGTTAGTAGCTTTGTATGCTGGTCTATGCAAGGGTTTAGAGGGCAATGAAACATCTCTGTTGTCTATCCTAACACCAGAGCTTAATACATGTTATGTGATCTAAATATGTATAAGATACATGTGTCATCAATGTTCCATGGCCCAGCCCGGCCTAAAAGCCCCGGCTCAGGCCCAGCTTAGGGGGCAATCATGGGCTGACCTCCAGGCTAGTAAAGCCCCCAAAGACGGCCCAGCCCGGCCCAAAAGCCCGAGCTTAGGCCCAGGCCACAGCTTCGCATAAGATGCTACCAAAACAATAACATTGTAGTATGTAGACTCAAATAAACCATCAATTAATGTCAAGCATGTCGCCATCCCACTCATTGTCAGTCTCCCCATCATGGTCACCATGCACCTTGAGAGTGAGCAAGGAATTCTCTCAAATGACAACACCAGATCTAGGTTGCGAAGAATGAGGAGGCGACACGATGACATGAGAGACGGCAAAACAGCACCGGCACCGTGGTGACCAGATGATGAGGAGCCCAAAGGTGAATGTGGCATGATGTGATAGCAGTGCAGCAACAGTGGCAATGGTGACCGGCGATGTGGAGGAGACTTGTGATTATGTACATCCTGGATTGTTTATTTTGCTTAGCATTCAAGTCTTGATCTCGTTGTGCAGGCAAAAGTGGCATCAGTGTATTATCATCAAATACAACAGAATCTGTCATAAAAAGACTGGGGAATGAAGGGTTGTACATGTGTACATGCTACAGTTACAACAACCGATTTGCAACCTTTCTTCCCATTTACTTTCAAAATGACAGGCCAAGCTCCAAGCCCCCAATGTGGCCTGGCCTGGCCCAGCTTTTGGAGGCTCAGCTTGGCTGGCTCACAGCTTTCAGGCCAGGCCATGGAATCACTAGTTATCATCAGCAAATCCCAAAAGAGCTGTCCACCCCTGTGCAATTGGTTACAGTGGTGACAGTAGTACAGAAAGGTCCTGGGCTATGCAAGGCACTACAGAGTGACATACAGGCTGATACAGTGCTGGCCAGATTAGGCTAGGTTGTACAGGTACCAAACTGTGCTGCTTGCTTGCCATGAGCCTATCAGTCTACTTGTAGAGTACGATGCACTGGATGGCTATTGATTGCTACATACAACTGCTTTTCATGCTATTATACCTTAATCATCATTCACTACCATCCACTACCACTGTTCAGCACAACATGTCGGCATTATCATATTGTTGTTGTCAATGGTGTTGTTGCACTGTCATCGCACACTGGTGGTGGTGGTGGTGGTGGCAGGGGTGGTGGTTGTTGTTGTTGTGTTGTTGTTGGATGTTGGTGGTGTTGTTGTTGCCTCATCGTTGCACACTGGTGGGAGTGGTGGGGTTGGTGGTGGTGGTGGTGGTGGTTGTCGCCTCGTCCATGTCACGTTGGTGTCATGTCATCATCAATGATGTTGTCACATCATCATCGCACACTGGTGGTGGTGGTGGTGGTGGTTGTCGTCGTGTTGTTGTGGTGTCATTGTAGTTATTGTATCGGCATCATGTTGTTGTCAATGATGTTGTCGTGGCATTGTCGCACACTGGGGGTGGTGGTGGTGGTGCTTGTCGTCGCATCATCATCACATGTTGGTGAGGATGGTGATGGTGGTTGTCATAGCGTTGTTGTTGCACACTGGTGGTGGTGGTGGTAGTGGTTGTCATCGCATTGTCGTCGCATGTTGGTGGTGTCATTGTCGTTGCACACTGGTGGGGGTGGTGGTAGTGGTGGTTGTCATTGTGTCATTGTCTGTGTTGCCAGTTGGTGTTGCATTGGCATCGTGTCATCATCAATGATGTTGTCACATTGTCGTCACACACTGGTGGGGGTGAAGGTAGTGATTGTCGTTACATCATTGTGCCACTGTTCATGTCGCCACTTGGTGGCATGATGCGTTGTCATTGTCACAGGTGTGGTGGTGGTGGTGGTGTCCATGTCGTGCTGCTGTCCCTTTGCCATCAACATTGATGTGGCAGTGGCAGTGGTGCGGGTGGTGGAGTGGTGTTGCCGTTGTCATTGTCGTGGGTGTGGTGGTGGTGCTGGTGTTGTCGCTGTGCCTCTGTCTGTGTCATTGAGGCTGAGCGGACATGCTAGTGGTGGTGGCACCGGTGGCACTGGTGTTGTTATCGTGCCGCTGTCCATGTTGTCATGCCTGGGCTGACATGGCAGTCACCGTGGCCTCATCAAAGTCATTGTTGGTGCTCCATCAGATAGCCTCGCCACTGTCGCTGTTGGCATTAAATGTCATCATTGTAGCACAGAAAAAAAAGAGCAAATGATGTAAGCAATGTAACCCAAAATCTTGCCAAGTCCTTCAAGGCAGCCTTGTCCTCCATGCACACTGTCGGCAATTCCAGTCTCTGTCGGATACAGTCAACTCCCTCCTATCATATACCCATATAACACATAACCTCTCATATGACATACATTTCTGTATATTCCGAGTTGGTTTGCAGGGATTTTATACCTATAACAGATACTACTTTGCACTGGTCAGTAACACATACTTCACTTACTAATCACCCAAATATCTCCAAAATGGGTAATTTGTCTACAGAAAACTTTCTTTTTTGCTCTGAGTTGTGTTCGAAAATGGCAAATATATGTTTTTGGCTCACATAACCAAACTCTAACCATCTATCGATGGAGCATGAATGCCAGTTCTTGCCAAATTACCTGACTCAATGATGACGATGTGCAGACACATGCACCCGCACCTACAGCATCAATCATAAATAAGCACTTCCTCATCCGCAGTGCTGATGATGAGGTCACATACACACCATACACACCACACAGGCACCATACACACCACACACACACTCTTACCTTACAGGCATCAACAACAACAACAATGATATCCTCAACTTCACACACAACTTGAACATTCTCAACCCAGCAGCAGAGACTCACAACATACAAAGCAACAGACAATCACATTTTCCAAACAGTGATGGATGCCAAAGCTACTCAGGAGGTGAAGGGAAGCAGTAGGAGCAAAGGATTAGCTTGTCTGTCGAAAAAATCCATAGAGCACACACCATAATGTTATTATATAATACTATACATTTTCCTCAATGTACACCTCTTGTAATGTATACCTTTGGGCATATCCCAAGGGGTATACATTAGGAGGGAGTTGACTGTACTGGCCATCACTGTTTGGCCATGATTATCTGTGAACCCTTGTGCTCTGTTAGCTGTAGTGCCTGCAGTACATTGTGATGATGTAATAATAGAAGGCTATCATCTGTAAGCACTGTCGTTATGCTGTAAGCACTGTTATTATGCAGTAATAGTGTCATTCCCTGTTCATAAATCAGAGATTTGCTGATGATCTATCATTGTATATGTGAATCTTGAGTTGTGTACTATATATATACACTTGTACAGTTGTTTCATTCAACACTCCCCCTTGCTTTGTGAGAGGTGACTTTCACTTAAGTAAAGTGAGTATGCTATGTATATGTACATCTAGTAAAATGTCAATCCCATTTGGGAGTGGTGTTGCTCGAATTTGACATATCCAAGGTTTTTTGTGAACATATCTGCAGGGTTGTTAGTCCCTTCAATATAATACACTGTGACTTGTTTATCTTTTATGCAATCTCTGATAAAGTGATATGAGATCACTATATGTTATGTTTTCTCTATGACAGGATTACTGGCCATGAATATAGATCCTTGATTGTCACCACTGTTACACTTGGTTTGGGTAGGAATGAGTATTGTTACAACTGGCCCGGGTAGGGTCGGTTGTAGACTCGATGGGTACTAGGGCTAAGGGTTGGGAGTCCTGAGGTAGACACCTGAGGGTGACAAAGGGCTGAGGAGTCCAAAGGGGGAGGCCTAAGGACGACGAGGGACTAGGGATGCTTAGTGAGCTTCACCACAAAGTGAAACACCAAGACTTGACTGAGGAGACTGAAGGGAGAGGCCTTGGGTCGACGAAGGACTAGAGTGAGGAGCACACGCTCAGAGAGATCAAAGGTGATGCTGAGAGCAGGTATATTTCGAGAGTATCAAGTAGCTCTAGCTTAGTGTTACAGGATGAGTGTCTAGGGTTTATATACTAAGGGGATGGAAGGTCATGAAACATGACCGAAGGGTATGTGTCAGCCGCAGTATGAATGAGTCATGAAGACTGCAGATGAGTAATGGTACACTAAGCAGGGTAAAGGGGAATGAGTAATCCACAGTATGGAATGAGTCATGAAGACTGTGGATGACGAAGCATGAGTAAGAGGATGACGAAGCCAGTGAGTCATCATGAGTAAAGAGAATGAGTAAGCATGAATAATAAGATAAGTAATCTGCAGTTATGGAACAGATCAGGAAGACTGCAGATCAGTGATAAGTAATGGCCTAGAGGCCAGCAGGGCAAAGGGAAACAGAGAAGGGTAAGGGAAAGCAAAGAGGAGCGCAAGGGGAGTTCCCAGGAGTAGAGAGAGAGAAGAGAAGTCATGGTGAGCTCAGGAGAACAGAGGGGGACAAAGAGAAAGGGAAAGGATAGTCCAGGAGAGGTTCGAGCGTAGGACTTGATAGTCTGGAGTGAGAACTGAAGAGAAGAGAAAAGGGAAAAGAAACAATGGATCGTAACAAGTATAGCCTCTGTGAATGAGACTAAGATGTCACTGAGAGTAGGACAGTCATTGATACCAGCCAGCTTTACAGGGTCCATAGCAAGGTGTCCAGGTTTGATGATCATTCCTAGGTATTCCACCTCAGAAGTGGTGAAGTTGCACTTTTCAAGCTTAAGATGGAGGTTTAACTCCATCATTCGCTGGAGAACTTGTTTGGTATGTTCCTCATGAGTCATCTTATCTGGAGAGAAGATCAAGAAGTTATCCATATAGATGACTAGCCATCCTTCGGTGATGAGATCATGAAATGAGTCATTCATGAAATGTTGGAAGGTGGCAGGGGAGTTGGTGAGACCGAAGAACATGACTGTGGGTTCAAAGAGACCCTTGTGGGTATTGAAAGCTGCCTTCCACTGGTGACCATCCTTGATCCTGACATTGTTATAGCCCCATTGAACATTGAACTTGGTGAAAACATTGGCTCCTTTAAGTTTATCGATGAGATCAGAGATGAGGAGGAGGAGATAGGTGTCACAGATGGTATGCTCATTGACATAGCAGTAATCCTGGAAAGGTCTGAGTCCTCCATCCTTCTTTTTGACAAAGAAGAAGGGAGATGCTTGGGGAGAATTGGAAGGATGGATTTTCCCTGTCTTAAAGTTTTCCTCAATGAACACCTCTGTTGCCTGGTATTCTTCAGTAGTCAAGAAATAGGCTTTTCCTATATTTGGAGTGAAGGTTTTGTCGAGGTTGATCTCATGATCATAGAGTCTCGAATGAAGCCCACAAATATAGCTCCAGCTGGAAAGTTACAACCACTGGAAGTGCCAAGTGCACCATGGATAGATATAAGCGCCGACTTTATAACCGGCCTTTCTATTTCAAAAGGAAAAGATAGTATATTGGTAGTAGTAGATAGATTTTCAAAAGAAGTTGTTTTAATATCTACAAACAAAACCATCACTGCATTACAAACTGCAAAATTATATAGAGATCATGTGTGGAAGTACCATGGTCTACCAAACTCGATAGTGTCAGATAGGAAACCACAATTTGCGAGTCAAACCATGATAGATTTGTTAAAACTCCTTAAAATCGAGAAGCGGATGTCTACAGCTTATCATCCTCAAACAGATGGACAAACCGAATGTGTTAATAGAGAACTCGCACAATTTCTTCGCCTCTTCATTGCAGAGAAACAAAGTAGTTGGGTAGATTGGCTTTCATTAGCACAATTCAACCTTAACAATACCCAGTCATCGTCTACAAAATTCTTGCCATTCCAATTAATGAAAACATATAGTCCTCGAATGTGTTTTGAACCCACATCTGTAAAGAGCCACACAGCACGTGACTTCACTGCAGATATGAAATCTGCTCACGACAACATGGAGAAAAATAGAGAATGAATGCGCCTTCAGGCAGACAAACATAGATCAGATGCACCTGGTTATAAACCTGGGGATTTCATGTGGTTATCCACCGAACATCTTGATATTGCCGATAGACTCTCGAGAAAGCTGACAGAACGATGGATTGGACCTTATCAGGTTGTCAAAACATATGGCAATGCAGTGGAACTCCTATTTCCCAAAACTATTCGTGCTTGTCCTATTGTTAATGTTTCACGTGTTAAACCACACATCGAACCGCTCGAAAATCAACCTATTGTCCATCCTAGTCTGGTTACTATCAGTAATGAAGGATCGGAAGAATACAATATTGAATATATTATGGATTCTCAACCTGTTGGTCATGGTTTCCAATACCTTGTCCATTGGAAAGGATGTGATGAGTCCGAGCGTACTTGGCAGGCAGCCTCGTCCTTGGAAAATGCTAAAGAAGTGATTGAAGAATTTCATTGCAAATTCCCTAATGCTCCTCATTGATTGAAAATCTCTCATGGTCTTTTTGATCAGGTTTTTGGGTGGTCGCTCATTAACTTCACCTCTGGTTCTACCAATTATTGATCTGGAATCTCAACCCTAGTTGGGGGGTGATGTTACAACCCTCATTTTTCACCTAAGTCTTAAGTGCTCGAGTTATCTTATCTAGGCACGCATCTATCTTATCTTATCTTATCGGATTAGATTAGCGCTTGCAGTCATCTTATCGAGTCACATGATCGAGATCTAGAACCTATGACGTCACAATGGTCTAGAACATGATGTCATATGATGTCACACCACCTTGCATCAGCATGGCACACAGCCCTGCCTCATTGTCACCTCATGGATCACATACCCTGTGCTCCTCATGGCTAGTGCATGCTTGATGCATGGTAGCCTCATTGTAGTCTAACCTTATTTAGTTATATCACTCTCACGACCGTGAGATCTAGTCACACATTTACCCTAAAGTAGCCTCATGTAGAACATGTGTGCTGCAGTATATAATGAATGCAACACCAGCCAGACTTCTTAGTCTGTTCTGGTTGATTCCCGACTAAACAGTTTCCCCCCTTGAGCAAGTTCCTAGTAAGGGTGACCTAGTGCAATTCCTGTATAGGTTTTGTCATTGCCAACACATTAGAAAATTTGTGATTAAATTCATCAATCGCTTCCTTAGCATTTAATAATGTGGAGGCAGCTTGCCAAGTACATTCAGACTTATCATATCCTATCCAATGAATGAAATATTGGAAACCATGACCAAAGGTCAAGAATCCACAATATAATCTATCTCATATTTTTCTGATCCTTCATCATTGATAGTTACTGGACCATGATGGACAAGAGGTTGATTTTCGAGTATTTCAACATGAGGTTTAACATAAGATACATTGACAATTGGATGAGTGTGAATGTTTTTTGGGGATAGAAGTTCAACTGCATTTTCATACATTTTAGTGACCTGATAAGGTCCAATCCATCATTCTGTGAGCTTTTTCGAGGGTCTATCTGCAATATCAAGATGTTTGGTGGATAACCACACAAAATCACCAGGTTTGTATACTAGTGCATCCGATTGATGTTTGTCTGCTTGAAGACGCATCTTTTCTCTATTCTTCTCCATGTTATTGTGTGCAGATTTCATATCAGCAGTGAAGTCCTTTGGTGCAGGACTTTTAACAGATATAGGTTCAAAACCCATTTGAGGATTATACGTTTTTGTCAATTGAAACGGCAAGAATTTGATCGGTGACAATTGGGTATTGTTAAGATTAAATTGAGCTAATGAAAGCCAATCTATCCAATCGTGTTGTTTCTCTGCTATGAATAAGTGAAGGTACTGAGCTAATTCATGATTGACATGTTCTGTTTGCCCATCTGTCCGAGGATGATATGCTGTAGACATCCATTTTTCAATTTTAAGGAGTTTCTATAAATCAACCATGGTTAGACTAGCAAACTAAGGTCCTCTATCAGAGACAATGGAGTTTGGTAGACCATGGTATTTCCACACATGATCTCTATACAATTCTGCAGTTTGTAACACAGTAATAGTTTTGTTGGTAGAGATTAAAATGACTTCTTTTGAAAATCTATCCACTACAACCAATATGCTATCTTTACCCTTGGATTTGGGCAAGCTGGTAACAAAGTCAGCACTTATATCTATTCATGGTCCCTTAGTGACATCCAGCAGTTGTAACTTTCCAGCTGGAGCTATGTTTGTGGGCTTCATTTGAGCACACCTATTACATGCTTTATAATATTTTTCTATGTCAAATTTCATACCAGGCCATTTATAGTAGTGAGACATAAGTTCGAGTGTCTTTTCCAAGCCTTTGTGACCAGCAATTGGATGATCGTGAAATTATGTCATTACTTCCATGTGCAGTTCTCTTGATACCCATAACTTTCCATTATAAAACCATAATCTTTCATGAAGGATCGACCTGTCTGGGTGGTTAACACCAGACTGCATGTATTTGACTTCATCAAACAAATCCATTTCTTCTATAGAATGTACATGATATTCAGGGATAAAAACCATCTGTTTATTATTGTGTTCTATTCTCTGTCTACGATCTTCTCATCTGGATAAGGTATTTGCCTTTTCTATGGCGGTTCCAGGTTTGTTG
Organism: Rossbeevera mucosa; assembly: GCA_038090415.1. Classification (NCBI taxonomy): domain Eukaryota; kingdom Fungi; phylum Basidiomycota; class Agaricomycetes; order Boletales; family Boletaceae; genus Rossbeevera; species Rossbeevera mucosa. Next base: position 7,528 of record JBBPMR010000575.1, on the reverse strand, counting down.
ACCAATATGTAATCAAATCTAGAGAGATACTGGGCCCATCTAGCCTGTCATCTGTTCAGATCTTGAGATGTCATAAACTATTGTAAGTTTTTATGATCCATCCAGATTTCAAACTGATGTCTAGCTCCTTTGAGATGATGATGCCATTGTTCAAGGAACAATTGAATAGCTAACATTTCTTTGTCTGCAATCGGGTAATTACATTGTTCTGCTGTCATAGAATATGACATGAAGGCTACAGGGTGCCATTTGTCCTTGATCAATGTAGATAAGACTGCTCGGGTAGTGAAGTCAGAAGCATTGCATTCTAATCTATAAAGTGTTGTATCATCTGGATAAGCTAACACAGGTGCAGTAGTAAATCTCTCTTTCAATGTGTCAAAAGCACTTTATTGGGCTGATGACCAATCCAAAGGTTGGTCTTTCTTAGTCAATTCATGTAATGGTTTAGCAATATGCAAGTAGTATTTGATAAAACATCTGTAGAAGTTGGCTAAACCCAAGAAGCTGCAAACTCCTTTCACATTGGTAGAAGCTGGCCATGCAGCAATGCCATTCAGCTTATTTTTACTCATGGTGATGCCATCAGCTGAGACATCCATGCCAAGCATATTCACCTTTGTTATTTTAAAGAAGCATTTCGAGGGTTTTACAAATAAATTGTTTTCACGAAGTCTCCAAAGTACTCTTCATACTGTTTCTCTATGCTTTGCTATATCATTGTGTTTTGAAAAGATCAAGAGATCGTCAATGTAGATTATTACAATATCATCCATATTCACAAAGATTTCATTCATTATTTGTTGGAATGTTGCTGGGCTATTGCACGTTCCTAAAATAAAATAAAAGAGATAGGTGCTATAGACACTAAAGTAAAAAGTAACTAGTGACAACTGTTACAATTCATGTGGACCCTCCTCTCATTTCATTTCTTCTTTACCTATGTCCCCCTTCTCATCATTCTCTTTCTCTCTCTTTGAAGTCTTTCCTCCTCTCGGTGCTTCTATATATACTTAGTCATCCACAGCTTCCTATTGTTCCCTACTGCGGATCACCTACTCCTTCCCCAATATTCCATAACATTCTATGGTGCCACTTTTGTAACCAATCATTGTTGCTTTTATTGTTCTTTTTCTATTTATAAGAGACTCAACTTCGCTCCTAGTTTTTCTTAACCTTGACCTCCTCCAGTATCCTCCCAGATACATCTTGGCAAATATACCTGTGTTCCTTGAACCCTCTGTGTGACCTCGTCCTGCACTTGAAAGGACACTTCAACCTCCAAGCTCTGTCAAGCTTTAAAGGTTGTCTTTGTCACTCTTTGCACTTAGTCTTCAATCCCTCAACCCTCGAAGAACCTCATTGTCTTGATCCCTTCGATCCTCAAGACTTCCCTTAGTCCCCTTGGCCCTCAGTTGTCTTGATCTCTTGTCCCTCAAGACCTCCTTGTCCTTGCCTTCACTCTAAGACCTTCTTCTCGAGGCTACACCTGTTCTTACCCAGACAAAGTGTAACAAAAGGTCAAGGTTAACTCTTCGAGCCTACCGGTGTTTATAATGCTCCACCATTTTGTCTTTCAACCCCCTCAGATCTAGGAGAGGACCTTTTGCTCCTCCATACCCACCTTCTACTTCCCTAATTCCCAGATGACATATTCATGCCCCCTCTGCCTCAAATTCCAATCCAGGAATCCCACCAGCATCTCAAACCCCTTCTTCTGGCCCTCCACCAGCATCTAGCCACCCACCAGCACCCTCCTCACCTTCACCAGCACCCACCCCACCTCCTGCCATGTCCACCACCCCCAGAAACACGAACTCTGACTAGGAGCACCCAAGGCCTCCAATGGCTCCTCCACTGAAGCCCAGACCTTCATCAACACTGTTCAGATGTATCTGCTAGTCAATAAGGCTGTATATGATACTGAGGTGAAGAAAGTTGCCTATGCTCTCTTTAACTGAAGGGTTAGCCCTTACCTGGGCATCCACCTTCAGAACCCAGGCCCTCAAATTCCAACCCCCTTCCCTCGGAAAATGGCTGAACTTGTCACAAAGTTCAACACTGCCTTCGTCCACCTGGACACCAAGGCAGATGCTATTGCCTGGCTCTCATTAACCAGAATGACCAAAGATACCCTCCTCACCACCTACATCTCTGAGTTCCAAAACTGAGTCGCCCTTAGTGGTATCTCCTCTGATGACATCCTGATTGGGTATTTCTCCACAGGACTCACTTCCTCTCTCATGTGTCGCATCTACTCAATGGATACACCTCCTACTCCAAGGCCATTCACTTCCAAATGCAATGGAACCGAGCAGACAATGTTGCCAGTCGCAACAAGAAGTCCACCACCCCCTCCTATGTCCCATATCATAATAGTTCCTCCACCAGAATGGAGAAAGACCCCCAATGCAATGGATATCGATGCCATTTGCATTCCGAAGCTCACCCCCCAAGAAAAGAAGTGATGTATCAAACACAAACTCTGCTTTAGATGCCGCAAAATTGGTCATTCAGCCACCATCTGCCCCAACTTCCCCATGATCAAATTCTTTGAAAAGAAAGTTTAAAGAGTCAATGAACCCTCTACCTCATCCCTTCATGAGATCAAGGATGAAGAAGAAACCACTGTTTCCTAAGTATCCCTTTCAGATTTTTAAAGTGAAGGCCCTTCCTAATGCAGGCCCCCTCCATATCTTAAATCAATGTACTTGTAGCTGATAGACAAATAAAATCCATGCATATCCCTCTTCATCTCGTCGTTCCTACTTGTGATCTCAAAGACATTAGCACCTTCACCCTCATTGACTCTGGAGCAGATGTCTGCTGCCTCAATTGGCACTTTGTCAATAAGCACAACCTTCTCAAAGAACGCCTTCCCCAACCCAACCCAACCCAGTCCGAAATGTCAACCAATCCACCAACAAGAATGGCGACATAAAGTTCACCTGCTCTCTCTATGTTCACATTGCTGGTTTGCTCCAACAGATCAAGTTCTATGTTATGCATTGTGGCAAAGAGAACGTCATCCTGGGACTTTTCTGGCTAAGGAAAACCAACCCAGTGATTGATTGGGCAAAGAAAACCATCACCATCAAAACTTCCTGCAATGAAGCGGACGAACTCAATGCCCTCTACAACCAGATCCACCTCAGACATGCTGCTAAGCTCTGCCCCCCACCCACCACAGCCAAAGCCATCTGCTATATCAACTCAGACCCACTCCATGATGGGCAACTCTATGACTACCTTGATAACTGGGCAGGTCATCATTTCCCCACCCAAGCCAGAACCCACTACCTGATCAATAGAATGATCAAATGTGGACAACACTTTGCCCAGATACCTTCCACACAGTCAAAGCCTTCACCACTGCAATGAAACTGGCCATTGATGCAGACAAGGCCAAGCCAAAAGTCATCCTCCCACTGAAATACTTGGCTTATTCCTCTGTTTTCACCAAAGAATCTGCCAACAACCTTCCCCCATCTCACCTATCACATGCTTTACAATATTTTTCTATATCTGATTTCATTCCTGGCCACTTGTAGTAGCGAGAAGCAAGTTCAAGCATCTTTTCCAAGCCTTTGTGACCGGCAATTGGATGATCGTGAAACTGCATCATTTACTTCCATGCGCAGTTCACTAGGTACCCATAACTTTCCATCATAACACCATAATCCTTCATGGAGAATGGATCCATCAGGGTGATTAACCCCAGCATGTCAATATTTGATTTTATCAAACAAATCCATTTCTTCTATAGAACATATGCGAGGCCAGCTTTTGAAAATCCATCAAAAACTAGGGAATAATATCTGGTCCCAAGTAGATAGTGGCATATGTAGAATGTGCAATCAAGATGTTATTTCAAAGGTTTGGCAGCATGTTCTGACAGAGTGATCACTGCAAAAGCAATGTCTGGGTGTGTTCTAAGCATAAGATACAGTAAGGAATCGATCACTTGTTGGAAGAGTGATCTGATCTTTGGATCAACTGTGCCATCATAGGCAGCAGGGTGATACCCCTGTGGACCAGATGTAGGAGTGTAAAAACCATTTGTTAGTTATCATGTTCTATTCCCTGTCTATGATCTTCTCGTCTGGATAAGGCATCTGTCTTTCCCATAGTGGTTCCGGGTTTGTTGACCAATAGGTAACCGAACCTAGAGAGATACTGAGCCCATCTAGCCTGTCTTCTGTTCAGATCTTGCTATGTCATAAAATATTGTAGATTTTCATGATCTGTCCAGATTTCAAACTTATGTCTAGCTCCTTCGAGATGGTGACACCATTGTTCTAGCGCCAATTGTATTGCTAACATCTCTTTGTCGGCTATCAGATAATTCCTTTGCTCTGGTGTCATCAAGTGTAACATAAGTGCTATGGGATGCCATTTGTCTTCTATGATTGTGAACAATATGGCTCCAGTTGCAAAATCTGAAGTGTCACATTTTAGACGATAAGGTGTTGTATCATCCGGATACGCCAATATCGAAGCACTAGTAAATCTCTCTTTCAATGTATCAAACGCACTTTGTTGTGTAGATGACCAATTCCAAGTACAATCTTTCTTTGTCAATTCATGCAATTGTCAAGCAATAAGTGAGTAGTCTTTGATAAAATGTCTATAAAAGTTTGCTAAACCCAAGAAGCTGCGAACTCCTTTCACATTGGTGGGAGCTGGCCATGAGGCAATACCATCAAGCTTGTTTTTACTCATGGTGATACTGCTGATATATCCATGCCTAGCATATCCACTTTTGTTACTTCAAAGAAGCATTTCGAGGGTTTTACAAATAGATCATTTTCACGAAGCTTTCGAAGTACTCTTCATATGGCTTCTCTATGTTTTGCTATGTCATTATGCTTAGAAAAGATCATAATATCATCCATATCAGCAAAGATTTCATTCATCATTTGTTGGAATGTCGTAGGACTATTGCACATTCCGAAAAACATTACGGTAGGCTCGAAGGCCCCTAAATGACAAACAAAGGCACCTTTCCATTCGTTGCCTTCTTTGATTCGGACATTGTTATATCCCCATCTAAGATCCATCTTGGTAAACAATTTAGCTCCTTGGAGCTTATCAATTATCTGTGAGATTAACAGTAACGGGTAGTTGTTTTTAACCGTGCCCTCATTCAGATATCTATAGTCCATGACCATGTGTTTCCATCCATCCTTTTTAGGAATGAAAAAGACAGGAGATGTCTGTGGCAATTTAGAAGGTCTAATGTAACCCTTCTTTAACTGTTCGTTCACAAAACTTTTGACTTCATCCTGTTCCACAGGTCCTAATGGTATCAATCTACCCTTTTTCAGCATGAAGTCAGGCTTAAGATCTACTGCATGATCCCAAGCTTTTCTCTGTGGCAATTGTTCGGATACTTTCTCAGAGAATACATCTAAGTACTCATGGTACTGTTTCGGTACTAGTTTAAACGCATCTTTGTATTCAACTTTCTGATTGACAGGGAAGTTGTTTACAAGGTTGGCAATTCGATACACTTGTTCATGTTCCTCGGTACAAGAAAGCACCATTCATTGCAAGGCTTTGCACGAAGAGGGGCATCTATTGAGCTTTACGGCTCCAATGGTCCAATCAATGTCGGGATTGTGATTCCTTAACCATGTATAACCAAGGATCATTTCATTTCATCCAAGGTTTGTCACATCTGCTGTGACCTTCTCATGATGACCCATATACAGTAGTTGATCACAAGATCTGTTTGGTATGCAATACCGCCAGTGGCACTTAGAGTGCCATCCACATTGTATACAGGGACAACTAGCTCTAGGGGATTTAGAGGAATTCTATTTCTCTTGGCCCATTTGGTGTTGATAAATGTTCTATTGGCGCCACTGTCTAGCAGAGCATTGCATGATTTTTTTGTATGATTTTCTATTATTTCTATTTTTAGGGTTATCTCCCAAAGAGGCTTTAACGAGCGCACTCTTCTATCATTCGGGTTATAATTGGGAGAACTATTTTTTTCTTTTATAACAGAATTAAGTACCCTTTTACCAGGGCCACGCTCAATATGAGACACTGTTTTGGTTTTGTCTGTAGGTAGGCTACCACATCATACAGACAAAATAGAAGAAGAAACAGAACTAGAACTAGGAACATGACTATCTAATATAATGTTATTTTCGAGAGAAGAAAAAGAATTGAAACAAGAACAAGCAAAATCAAAATGAAACAAGCTAGCACTATTTAGGCATCAAGCTCTCGAAGGTAAACTATTTTTAATTAATGATGGCTAGGAGGGACCCTTACCTGATAGGGGTTCCCTTAGGCTTTTTCCGCCGCCTCACAATCTGCTATGTATGCCCTAATGGCATCTAGGTCCATACCGTCCAAGCCCTTTTTATAAGACTGGGCAGCACTTGCTGTGGCACTTGATGATGGAGTTTGCTCTCTGGTGGCTCTTACTTTCTTCTCTAACTTTGAACACGTTTTACAGTGTCCTCCACAGGAGAAACCACATTCTGTGCAGCAAGTAGAAGGGGCTTTGCAGTTCTTGGCCATATGACCATCTTTTCCACAGTTGTAACAGGATAATGTTGAGGTCCCTATGGACTGGATCTTTTTAGCTTCAGTGGCAGCAGCAGCGAATGATTTGGAGCCTCCTCCATATTAGGAAGGCTCTTCCCAGGCATGGTGGATGACATCCACCTCCATAGCGCTTGGGTCCTTTCAGGGTCCCTTGCGGTATTTGAAGGCTTCTATTGCCTCCACATATCATTGTAGCGTGATGACATAGTCGCTCACTGCTCCTGATCATTGGTCATCTATGAATAATTGATGAATGATGTCTTGCCGGGCATTTTGCTCCAGCAATGCTGTGCCCATATAGTCGCCGCACTGAGCTTCATTGTACAGCAACATCCATTTGGTCAGATAGATCTGCATCCTTTCGGACACTCCTTGTTTTAATGCCAAGAGTTTCCTCAAGGCGATGTACTTGTGATTCCCCAGTGAGAATTGTTTCTTTAGTGTTGATATGAGGTCAACATAATCAGGGTATTCCCCTGCACGCTGGTATTTGTTCATTTGATTACAAGCCCAGCTGCCCGCACCATGCTTGTCTTCAGCTTTCACTGATCCTATTCTTGACAGTGTTGCCAAGCATTTTTCTTTTTCAGAGGGGTATGCCTCTGAGTTCATTTCAATGAAGACCCCCATCTTGGTGGTCCATTCCTTGAAACAGTTATATGACCCATTGTACAGTGACTCCAAAAACCGTTCCAATGTTTAACCCCAAACTAAAGCATGAAGCGCCCCGCAGTCGCCTGTGGGAATCTCGATTAGCTTTGGTAAAGACAAACATAGTCATAGTACAAACCCTTAGCTACAACTCTGTCCCCAGGGTCATGTGATTTGGCTCAGAGACTCCAGAGATATATCCATTCTAAACCAGCAATACCATTGGAACAGTTTTTGGACTTTCATTAACACATATGGAATCTCAACTATAAACAGGTTTGTTGCCTATTATTTGATGCTATAAATAGAGACA
>JBBPMR010000574.1:0-17911 GCA_038090415.1 Rossbeevera mucosa | reverse complement strand
ATCTTGAAAAATATGGAAGCTATCATCGACACCGGTTCTAATGCGATCATTGGTGATCGGTATCTAGTAGCCCATCTGCACCTCATCCTCGGCGCCAAGAGCGTCGGCCGAGGGTATTATAGTTGTGAGTGCCAGTTCAGTTTCAATAGTACCGTGACGGTCGCATCATGCGTTCTACAGTCCCGTGTGACAATTTCCCGACGATAAGCTTCTCCTTTGGTGAAGGTAGGACACTTGAGATCCATGCCTCAACCCTTAACCAAGGACCGCTTCGAACTGGTTCGCTTGACTGCTTCAGTGCCATCGTTGGACCGAACGATCGCGGTGAGCTTCTAGTAATATTTTCAGTCGCTTGCTAACTGACTGACCAGCTCACTGGACCCTCGGTGCCATTTTCCTAGAGACCGTCTACACGGTGTTCGATGTGGGGAATAAACAAGTTGGATTTGCGAGACTTGTGTGAATACTACTAGTACATGTGACAATACTACACTTTTGCTATTACGACCATGAACCTTTCTCTGTTATTCCCTCTCCTGCTACTTCCCTTTTCTACTGCCATCAAGTTCACCATCCCGCCCGCCCGAGTTCCAACCGAAAAGTGCATATGGAACGCAGCCCACCCGCACGCACTTGTCATCGTCACTGCCAACGTCGGCCCAGGCCCAAGCCAGCGCATCGACGTCGACATCGTGGACGCGACGTCCCAGCGTAACGTCTACCTCTCCAAAAAGGACATCAAAGGCGAGACGCGCCTCGCCGTCACCGCACATGCTGAGGGTGAGGTCGGGGTGTGCTTTAAAAACTACCTGGCACCGGGTACGTCGGTCGGTCGTCTTTGTCGCTGTTAGGCATGCACTGAACGTGGTGCGATAGATGCTAAGTTGGACGTCGCACAGAACATGACGCGCACGGTTGACCTCGACATCGACATCGGCGCAGACGCGGTCGATTACAAGTACGTCATATATGCCCTTTCCCCGTAGCTCCTCCTCGTTTACTCATCCCTCCTGCTGCCAGTGCCATTGCCAACCAAGAGTCTCTATCTGGACTTGAGACGGAGATGCGCAAGCTGGAAGGCGTCGTCAAAGAGGTTGTAGACGAGCTCGACTATCTCAAGAAGCGCGAAGAGCGGTTCTCCACCACGAACCGTCCGTGTCTTCTTCCACTCTTCGTCTCCCCCTTCGGTTAATGTTTTCTTGACCAGTCTCTACCAACAATCGCGTGCAGAACTTTGCATGGTTCACGCTCCTCTCTCTCGTGGGCTTGGGCGTATGGCAGATTTTCCACCTCCGCGCCTTTTTCAAACGCAAGTACCTTATTGACTGACACGACCGGTGCTATCGTACATCACGAACGACGACGATGTTTTCACGTGCTTCGTACATACACGCAGGGCTCATAAGAGCTCTTACAAGTATAATAACTAATCACGAAGCCTGATCATGCGTTGTTTTCAAATCATGTGGTTTGTGGGTTTGCTACAAACTGAAAATGGACAGCTACAACTCCATGGTATGGTCTCAGACCCCGGTCCTACATTATACAGTCAGAAGAGCGAGTATCAGTGAAGAGTGTAAGCAGAGGGGTGATGTGGTCCGCGAGGAATAAAAATATGAAAGGCGCCCGTCCATGTTATCTATCGCCGTTCAAAGCCGGCCAGGGTATCTGCACGACCCCGATCTCGTAATCCCTCTCGCTCGCGTGACCTACACATCTCGGTCTGTTCGAGGTACTGGAGGGAGAGGCAACAGTCGTCGTGGGGTGCGGCGATGGCGCACACGGCATAGAGATCAACACGACGACCTGAACGGCCTCTGGTGCTAGGCGCTCGACCGGCGGCTTCGGCGTGCTCTCCAACCGCGGACGTCGGGGCAGCACGAACGTACGCAGCATCGCGCCCACGCCGCGTACCGAGCGGTCGCCTTGACTCCGTTGAGGTGTTGTCATAGTAGCCTCTGTCGCTGACGACTGTGGTCCCGGTTTGCGTTTCGTTCGAGGCCACACGAACGCGACAGATACCGGCTACGGTTTTGAAACGTGGACGAGGATAGAATTGACATGACATGGGTCACATTGGGAAATCCGCCTTGAAGAAGAGAGAACACAGACCTGTACGCTCTGCCACTTTTCAGGCGCGACGCATGCTGGGGTGCTCGACGTCCACGATTCCCAAAACACGGGACGCACGAGTCGTCGCCGCCGACCACGTTTCCTCCCACCTACGACGGGCGTGCTCCCCTCCATAACTTGTAGTCGCCCGTCCCACGCGGTCCCGATGAGTCGGAAGCGGTGCCACGAGCCGATGCCGCACCCGACGAAGATGAGGAGGAGGACGACAAAGGTGATGACGAAGCCGAAGAAGTAGTTGGCACTGGAAACCGAGCCAGTGCTCGCGGATGAGGGAGGGGGTGGTGGTCCCGGCGGTGACGGTGGTGGTGGTCCCGGCGGTGGGGGCGGTGGGCTTCCTGAAGGTGGAGGAGCGGGGGAGGACATACGTCGACGAAGAAGAGAGGAGAAGAGATAGTATATAAGACTAGTAGGATTTGTTTCAGGGATGACTACCTCGTAACCATCCAATATCGCGTTTGAGCAAAAAAGAACATCGCGGTGGAGTGTAACACAGCACCCAGACAGTTACATACATATGCCACCATTGTCCTCCTAAATAAATAGCGCCGCCCCTCCGTCCATACTACAAATACTGTGCCTCGGCTTGACATGCGCGCGTGCCATTTTCTACGTCTGTCCGATCGATACCCGCGATGGACTGAACCGTCGGACAAACCGCCTCCATATACTGGGTCGACGCTCCCGTGTCAGCGGTCTGGTCTTCCGCGTCCCGGCCCGCCCCCCGTCTCCGTCGTACTCACGCTCGTGTTCCCCTTCCCACTGTATCGGAGGCATCACAGACGGAGAGGTGGCATGCTCTCCTGCCACCGCGGGGCCATGACTGGCATGACTCATTAAATTACCACTTCCAGCGTAGCGCCCGGTGCCGCCGTCTAGCGGTGGCACGTTAATGTCCTCGCTTGACCGTCGTCCACGTGGCTGTACGCCTGGGGCGATATATGGCGACAACACGTCATGCTCGCCATGCCCAGGCTGTCTCCGAGGATTCGGAGAGCTGCTCCTCGTACCCATGCTCGGGTATGGTGTATGTGATTGCGATTGGGATGACGAACACGAACGTGCCTGACACCCTGCTTCCGCGAGGCATCGCGGCGACATCGGGTTTGGCATGCCATGATGGCGGTTATGATGATGGCTATGATGATGATGGCTAACTTCGTGATAACGTGGCGGAGGTGGCATCATAGGAGCAGGAGGTGGTGGCGGCGAGGGTGCCGTGTACGTGTTCATGTTGATGCTACCAGTACCTTGAGCGCCAGGCATCGTCAGGGGCGTTGCGTGGAGTGCCTGTCCATGTCCGATCATCGCATTTGGCGACGGCCGCCTTATCAGGCCACACGGAGCCGGTGGTGGCGAAGACGGCGCGAGGAGGAGAGAAGACGTAGGAGGTGACAGCTCCACACGATCTACGCGGTCCAGGCCCTCTGGCACCTCCACCGGGGGCGAAGGTGGCATCGGCAGTGGCTGGTACACTGGAACAGAGTCAGAACGGACAGACGAAGGCATCCCATAACCTTGACCATAGTGCCCGTGCCCAGCGAGAGTGGGAGTGGGAGTGGGAGAGCGCCAGTACGCCGCATCCTGTTGCGGTTGCGGAGGAGAGTGGACCCAATCTTGCCGAGGAAAGATCACGCCCGGAGGGGGCACGATAGGGGCCGGGGGTGGGGCGTAGCCACTTCCTTTCCGCGTCTCCCACCGACGCGGAGAGTACGTCATGGGAGGGTAGTTCTGCTGCTGTGCTTGAATTTGTGGTTGTGGCATTGGAATAGGCATCGGGTACTCGATGCGGCGGCGGATGTCATCCTGGAGGACACCCGGGTAGCCCGAGCGGAGAGCAGGATCGTCGAAATAGCCCAAAGAATCATTGTCTGCACTCCGACCTAGGCTGTCACAGTCATCACTGTCATACACCGACGCGACTTCCCAGTCGTCATAGCTCAAGTTTTGTCTGTAAACCGGTATAGACATGGAGCCCGGAGGGAACGAAGCCCCCTGTAGTCGAAGAAGAGACGAAGAAGTGCGGATGCGGAAAGGAAGACGAGACGAGAAACACGTAGGAACGATATATCTTGAAGAACTATGCCGCGGAAGAAAACGAACAAAAAAGGATGACTTGCGGATGCAGCCTCGACGCGGCGTGCGAGTCTAGTTCAAATACCTCAGGGATCGGGACACGTTTTGTGGAGACGCTGGAGGCCACGACAATCCACCGTGGTCGCAATGTATCGGATTGCGAGTGTTGTAATCTGTGATCGTTTCAGGCGACCGCTCATACGATCGATATGAAAGGTCAGATAAAAACGACAATCGAATCTAGCCTCGTCCGTAGACTTGATTCGGGGTCGACGAACAAATGATGTGGATGCGGATTTGCGTATATGAAGTGGGTTGTTCAGGCCTGCCAAGGCCACTTGAGATACCCAAAATTGGACACGGAATGATGACATTGATTAAGCTTCGCGACGGAATTGATAGGTCCCTTGACAAGACAATGCGGCAAACGCACACACGAGAACATCGATGGCATCGAACTTCGACTGCATTTCATGGAAGCGGGTTATCAACTTGGCGTCCGCTCACTGCCCCTATCGCCAGTTTCATAAGCGCCACAAAGCATGGGATATCTAAACCCAATCATGGAATCACTAAACTTTGTACTGTGTGGTGTCACCTTTACAACCTGGCTAATTACTCACAATCACTCCACGTTCTCCCGACTGTCCTGCCAGCTTCGACACAATCGCCGACACTCACGCCACCCACCCCCGCACCAACGACCTCCATGCGACCATTCCAGGGTTCAGACGCGAGCGCCTGCTTTAGCTCTTCCATCCGCTGCAGATGACCGACGGCGTACAACGGGATGCAATTCGCATTCAAGTGAACTTTGGCGAACAGTGGTGGTGGAAGAGGCTGTCCCAACTGATCCGAGAGCTCAGATATCAAGATCGGGATATCAATCTGCGGAGGGGCCGGGCCGCAGATATATGGACCACCGAGCATTACGGTCATCTTGACGATGGCGGGGGAGTCTTGAGCGGCTGTAGAAGACGAGTCAAAGACACAGCCTAGAATCTTTGGGCCCTTGACTGAAGGGTAATCATCCTGGGGACGAGGGATGAGGTAGCCAAATCCATCTGGATGTAAAGAAGACGCGGATGACGGGAACACGAGGTTGACGACCGTCACGGAGGAATATGTGGTTGTGGTAAGATGAGGTAGAGGTGCTGCCGGGGAGAGTATTCTTCGCAATTCAGGGAGGGGAAGGGCGGAAACGATATGGGATGGAAAGAGGGTTTCTTGTGACGAGGTCGTTACCTAACGGAATTCAGTGTCAGACGAAAACGTAATGTAGACGAACGCAATCACCTCGAGCCTGTTGGTCCTTAAATTGAGGCGAAGTCCCGTAATGGTGACGCCGCTGTACATGCGCACGTTGGGCTGTTTTCGGAGGTAATCAACGAGGGCATTTACGAGGGTGGCCAGGCCATCCCGGAAGGTGTAGACGGAGACGTCGCGCATCTTATCATGCAGATTCCCCAGATCGTAAGACTCATTTGGGCGTAGTCCAGCCGATGGACGCATGAAACCGAGTAACACAGACCCACGTCCGCGCTGCTCCGCATCCCACAAGGAAGGAAAGGCAGAACACACGCTTAGCCTACGGGAGTCTGCCGCATATATGCCATGGACAAGGGCGCTCCCAAAGACGCGTGCGAAGTCGGGGCCGAATCTCCTGGTGAAAAAGGCGTCGACCGACTCGTCGTCGATTCCCAGGGGCCTGTTCGCGCGCCTCAGGGGCTCCTGTGCGATGGCAGAAAGGAGGATGCGAGCGAGGTGCCCGCTTGACCCCCAGAGCGACGTGATGATCTCGAGGGGCGACGACGGGATGCGGTGGATGCCTTGCGACCCGGGGAGATACAAAAAGCGGTTCCTGGCTGCGGGGGCGGACTTGGGGACTGTGAGAAGCGAGTCTGCCAAGCCCAGGAGGTGAATCTAGTCGGTCAGAGAGAGAGCTGTGTGGACTGGAGGTGTACGACACACCAGCTCGAGCACGCTGTGTGCATTTGGACGCAGCGTGCGAGGACCGGCTTCGAGGAGGACGTCGAGATGGTCGACCCTCTTCGAACGAACCCAACCACCGAAGAAAGTGTCCCTGTTTATTAGGAGGACATCTGTCCTTGGAAAACGTCGAGAAAGATGAAATGCAGCTGAAAGACCTGTCAGACCACCGCCAAGGACGGTTATCATGGTCAAGTTGTTAGTATTTTCACACGACACGTTTCCTTCTACCAGCAATGTCTCGTCGGAGCAGCTTCGCCTCCTCTGAAAAACCACCCGGGCCTCTCAGCATCCCTGTGTCTGTCGACCGCGACGCTATCAAAGTTAACACCGCAAACGCAACCGACCTCAAGAATACCTGCGACGATGCGCTCAAGCGAGTACGTATCTATTCAATCCAGACTGGCCATGTTTTTCATCCACACCCCAGTATCTCTCGCGTCCGAACTTGTTCAAGCAGATACACCTCCACACGGACGTGCGACTCACGCTGGGTTGGGCTGGCGTGCTCGTCGCTGTCGCTACCGGTCTCTACGGCTGGAAAGTCGAGTTCGAGCAGGCCAAACCTGCAGTCTGGGCCGGTTTCATAACGCATGTCGTTTCATTTAGTGCTCTCCCACCCTCCCCTCTGACACGCCGCTCACCTCTAGCTATGTCATCCTGACGTCTCTTCAGGCACTCTATGCGTACTTCATAGAAGGGGACATCGTGTTCGTGGGCAGGCGCAAGACCTTCTCAAAGCGGATAATAACTGAGCGCATCACCATCACTTCGCGCACAGCTCCTGTCGCTGCTTCCCTCTCCAAGTCATCGCCTGCGAATGCCCCGTCTTACTCGCTGAACATCACCTACGTTCAATCTACCTCGAGTGGAAAGTCGCTCCTCGCAAAGAACCGCGCACAAGGCTCCAAAGAGTACAGCGCATTCTTTGATGAAAACGGCGTCATGGTTCAAGAAGTGTTCGAAAGATGGGTAGGAGAACTTGTGGAGGGTACCATGGAGGGTAAATCTGCCTGAATGTGGATATGCAATATCGTAGGATATCTTTGACTCGGTTTAGCGCCCACGTGGCTGGTACATGTGTCTTGGTAGACATTATCGTAATTTCATACATATTTGCCACTACAAAATCCAAGAGATTACGGAAATTGAACAGTACACTACACATCTGGTCATCATCATAGGATATATTACACTTCCTGGCTTTCGAGGCTTTGTTTCTTGGTCTTGTTCGGAAGAAGCTGGAGATAACGAATGAGGATCCATCTTCTTAATCAACGAGGGAAGGCTTACCGCAGGGTTGATGTACGGTACAACACCACCTTCGGAGATGATCACGTTGCCAAGGAGCTTGCTCAATCTACAAACTATGCATCAGTACTGGGCAATCACATCGAGCAAGGACTCACTCTTCGTCATTGCGAATGGCTAATTGAAGGTGCCGTGGGTTGATGCGACGCTTCTTGTTATCGCGGGCAGCATTGCCAGCCAGCTCCAGAATCTCTGCAGACAAGTACTCGAGCACAGCCGCAAGGTAGACTAGACAGATGGCGATCGTCGATCAGAGATAAAACACGGAACAACAGAAATGACACGTACCTGGTGCACCAGAGCCGATGCGGCGACCCAGTGCCGACTTTCTCAGCATGCGGTGGATACGACTAACGGGAAACTGCAGGCCGGCCTTGTGAGAGCGCGAAACGCTCTTGCCGTCACCCGAAGCGCCCTTGA
The DNA here is from genome assembly GCA_038090415.1 of Rossbeevera mucosa. Taxonomy (NCBI): domain Eukaryota; kingdom Fungi; phylum Basidiomycota; class Agaricomycetes; order Boletales; family Boletaceae; genus Rossbeevera; species Rossbeevera mucosa. The sequence continues at coordinate 9,985 of JBBPMR010000574.1, read as the reverse complement.
TTTTACCGCCGCCGAGCTTTCCTCCCTTTGAACTAGATTTTGCAGGCATTCTGGATTTTTGGGCTCGGAGGGTGAATGTGGAGAAGAAACGCGCCTCGCGTTCATCTCGTTTTATACGCGTATGCTACGCGTCATGACGCGACAAGGACAAATAAACGTACATAGACATCACGTGAGCGTATATTAGGGGCTGCTCATCATCGTCATACACCGATGGCACCAAAACCAGCCTCTACCACTGGCGGGAAAGCGCCTGCTGCTCCTGCAACCGCCTCAAAGCAGCCCGCAAAAACAGTCGAGGGCGCCAAAGGGGCAAAGAAGACAGCCAAGACAGCTGCACCGCCAGCCACCGGCGAGGAGAAGAAAAAGCGTCGAAGGGGCCGTAAGGAGACCTATTCGTCCTATATTTACAAGGGTACGTCCAGTCTCGGGAAAATCCATGCTTAACGACCTTCTCCCTAGTTCTCCGGCAGGTACATCCTGAGATCGGCATCCAGAACAAGGCCATGTCCATCTTGAACTCGTTTGTAAACGATATTTTCGAGCGCATCGCAACAGAGGCATCCAGCACGTTTGCTAACCATGTCGTGCGCCGTAGCTTACTTGATCCTCTGCAGAACTCGCCGCCTACTCGAAAAAATCGACCATCTCCTCCCGCGAGATTCAGACCGCCGTGCGTCTGATTCTTCCAGGCGAGCTGGCGAAGCACGCCATCTCGGAAGGCACCAAGTCTGTTACCAAGGTAGGTGGTCGCTGGTTACCCGGCACACCCCTACTCACGGCCGTTCCAGTTTTCTAGTTCCACCGGAAAGTAATGCATGGCAAGAATGGACTCACTGTATTTTTATACATGTATCGTTAGCCAATGTTTTGTAGTTCGTCACTTGTTGTATCTATTCATCAATTATGACAATTTGGTGTCTCGTCTATCATTTGACGGAGGCATTTCTATATTGTCCATTGCACGGAATTTTGATGTTTATACGACTTGTCGATGGTACGAGTCACCGGACTCTTCTAATTGACTGCTACCCGGAGGATGATCCCGAGCTACTGATTGAGTCGAACCACCTGATCACCGTCGCTTGGCGTACTCCGCCGCCGTATTATGATCTGGTCCACGTCCGAGTGGTAGAACCTGATGAATAGGTTGCTCGCTGCCGCAAACCTCGTTCCCTTGGCTCGATGACCCAGCCATCACCGTATACATGTATAGGGAATGGGGATGGGTATTCCGCTCACACGGGCCCGGGACGGATCCGTCTTTGACCACACGATCGATCCTGACACCTTTAGCAGCTTCGTTTCTTGACCAGTCAACTGGGACGTCTTGACGGAGTCGAACGGCGTTTGACAGCATGGTTCCGAGTGCCAGTATGGGTGCGCGCGTCGTCCTTTCGTTTATCGTTATCGTCTTGATATTACAGTAATATTAATACTGGTTATCGTTATCGTCGTCGTTATCGCTATCGTCGTTTGAGATACCTATGGCACGACCCAGAGTACCGACACACTTTCTCCCAGGACTCGATATCATGAATTGTGCTGTGGGACATCAAGGCGCGGGTCGAGAAATTGGGTGTTCCCATGCTGCTATGTGTGAAATCCGCAAGATCGGGCAATGACTATCCTAGCGGTGCATGCGCCGAGACGGTGGCAGGACGGGTGGTTTTGGACAGTGCGGTCAAGACGAACGTAACCGGTCAGTCACTTCATCCCCGCCCCGGGCGTTCCTAGCAAGTTGATTTACGTGGATCTGCTAGAGCCCTACAATCGACCATCGAGCGTGAGAGGGTAAGATTAAACTTTGACGTTGACTTCCGCTGGCACAGACGGCTGCGCGGAACTGCTCGAAAAAGGTGACATGCTGATCACCGAAGGCAAGTAATGGTCCCAAAATATACCTATTAGTCTCCGAGGGATTCGTTCGCTTGTCATGTCAATGCTCGTGAGATTTCCAACCTTCACATCAGAGTTCGTGGTCCTCACGCGCCCAGTTTCCACTCAGATAGTGTCTACTATGGACCTTGCTTCGCGGGAAGAGCGTACACAGAACATTGTCAGGCCAGACGTGCGTGCGCAAGGCGAAGTGATCTGCCCATCGCCCTGATCGACGATCGCATATCTAGGTCCCCCATTACGGAGGTATGAGCCCGTACGGATCACTGCGCTCGTCAAGACGCGCTTCGTTGTGCTTGTGGAGTCCATTGCAGTTGCGTCTGGATTTGCGTAATCATGTGCCCTGAGATGGGTCTTCTCCCATAAGACGAACCGGCAGGTGAGACGTAAATGACTGCATATTGTGTTTATGTACCTTGGTACATGGCAGCTAGGAGATCCACTGTCACGGTAGCAAAGACGTAGGCGTTTGCACATACCCCGAGGATGATCTGAGCGGATCCGCGCAGACGTGTCCACGCGCACGTCGATCGGCGAGTACTTGAATTGCCAGTGCACAAGGAGCGTGGAAGGAGCAATGCGTCTGACGAAGATCTATACCCATTTGTATCCGGTCTATACTACCACCCACACGTCCACGCCGTGATCCCGATCAATGATGTTTGTCCGAACGTCACGACGCCACCGGTAGTATTTCCGATCCATCGATCGAATGCACGCCAGGCCCACGGGATCAGGTTCGAGCCCGAATCAACACGCAGCCACACTCGGTCAGATAAATCCACAATGAAGGATGGGAGGGTCTCAGGTAGAGGTTGCCGGCTTGTCTGGCGCGTTCACAAGAATTTGAAATGTTTTGTATCGATAGAAACTTATTTCCAAGGGGTTCGCTCATTTTGTTTTTCAGCGCCCAGATCTGACGGCCGTGTGAGCGCTGCACCGCGTTGTACAATGGACATTGGTAAGTACCTTGCCTACCTCTTGAAACATCTCTACATTTAACACCGCTTGTCAAAAAGCGTTGCTGTGTTCGGGCTCGGATTTGCTAATACATGGTTCCTCCGGCAAAAATCTGCTCGGGATTCAGACAAGACATGATATCCTGCACGTCTGATAAAAATGGGAGGCATGATTGCTAAAATTTTGTTCTCGTCCTGAAATTACTCACACCCGAAGTAAGCCTTTGATTGGCTTGGCGACGTTTTTTTCCCGGGGTGCAGTGCATCATTCCGCGCACGGGTGCGGGAGTACGCTTTATAAAACGGTCTCTTTCATATCCGCCGTTATTGCCCCGTAAATCGTACTCGCCGACGCTATCCGTTCCGCATAACTGTGTCCCTAGTCCGAACCGAACAATTACTCATCGCGGGTTGGGTCTCCATTCTGATTTCAACTCGACGAGGTTATAAACTCACCTAAGATCTCCGGAGGAAATTACATCGAAACCATGACAGTCGTGCTCACCCATCCCGCACCCACTTGCGTCCATCGGTCCTCGCTCGCCTTGCATACATTTGTCTCCGCCAACACACGCGTCACGTCATCTGAACCATCTCCACCACTAGGAACGCGAGTCATCATCCCCACCACGAATGAATCACGACTTTCCCCCTCTCTCCCAGCAGAACTCCATCTCGAAATCATAGACATAATCGCTCGCCGGCTACCCCGGGCACCGTGTCCTGAAGAACCCCACGATCCCTCAAACCTTCATGCTCTCTTTGCCTGTGCGCTCGTGTGCAAACTCTGGCTGAACGCTGCGAGGAATGGGATATGGGCCAGCGTACAGCTGAGCGGCGGGAAGAAGACCACGGCGTTCGTCCGGTTATTACGCGCGTACGCGCGCAAGCCAAAGGATACCCCTTCGACATGGAGCTTACCCAGCTTTGGGCACAATGTCTCGCACTTGTCCATCCGAGAGACGCGCGGAAACGCCTGGGATCCGAAATGGCTTGATGATGCCCTCCCGCACCTGGCAGCACATCTGTCCCGCGTCCAGAGCCTCGAGATGGAGCAGGTCACTTGGGAATATCTTTCCTCCAGATCGCGCACGGTCTGTCTACAGGCATTCAGGCGTACAAAAAACCTTGCGTTGCGTGGATTCGTGTTCTACACGATAAGTGACCTGTACAGCTTCCTCGGGGAGTTTACGAAGCTGGAGGTGCTTATCCTCGACGGTGTGCACTGCACCAAGAAGAACACGCCAGTGTGGCGCTTCGATTTGGCTGAGGATCAGGAAGGGGGTATCAAGTTACCTCCGAGGAGACTGAAGGAAGTAGGGTTCCGGAATGTGCCTATGGAAGCTGTCTTAGAGTGGATGATGGCAGGTGCCGCGCACCAGCATAGAATGGGTAAACCCAGGATCAAAAGTATCAGAATGGGAGGGGTCGGTCAATCCGAGGCCAACGTTGTCGGGAGATTTTTGAGAGGGGTAGGAGACAGTCTTAAGAAGGTGTACATCGGGTTTGATACTGATTTTATGGAAAGAGGGGGTGAGTGGTTCGGTAGTGGTCAGCTTGGGGTGTCAACTAACCATGTGCAGATGCCCTGGTGAGGGAGATAGAGCTCGCTCAAAACACGAACCTGGAAGAATGCCACATTTTTGGACTTGTCGTTCCATCACCACCGCCAGTGCACGAGTATGAAGAGCCGACAACGCCATTATTAGCGCTCGAGGCGCTCACATTACTGCTTTCGCAGATCCAGTCGCAGATGCGGGTGCTATCGCTGGCGTTGTATCCTGCAGATCTGCGTGCGATGACCTCGATCGACTTCGAGGGACTGAGGGAGGTGTTTGAGAAATGCGCGTGGTCTCATCTGGACGAGGTGCGGGTTGTTATCTCGAACAAGGGAGAATCTAGACTTGGAACTGTCGTTAAAGAGCGGTTAAGTGACTTACACGAGCGGGGCGTATTGAAAGTGAATGTCGGGTTCGACGAGCGGGAAGTCTTGTAATATAATATTTCGTTCTCACGCATTCTTTGTTGCAAACCCCATGGCTGACGCAGGTAACGAAACTCATACACCCCACAATTCCTCCAATGTGTTGACGGCGCTGGTTTCAAAGGCTTCTTCAAGGGCACTTCTGCAGACCAAGATAGACGCTTCTCCGACAAGGAGCTCAAGCTCCTTAAGTCAATGAAATTCCCTCCGGAATTCGATAAAAAAGTCTGTCGTTCGCGTCCTAGGCTACGCATCGACAACCCCCTCATCCCCTTCTTCTTTCCCAGGTGGACATGAAAAAAGTAAATCTACAGGTCATGAAACCATGGATTGCTAAAAAGGTCACCGACCTCGTTGGTTTCGAAGACGAGGTCGTCGTCGAGTACGCCATGGGCCTGCTTGAGGACCCGAATCACACCGTAAGCATTTCATGTTATCTATTTCCGACTACACCCGAAGTTCACTTGTTTATAGACTCCTGATCCCAAAAAAATGCAAATCAACTTGACCGGTTTCCTCACGTCTTCTACCCCAGCCTTCATGACAGCACTTTGGAGCCTGTTACTCGAGGCGCAGGATTCGCCTGCTGGCGTACCAAAGACATTTGTAGAGGAAAAGAAGGAAGAAATGCGCAAGGCAAGGGATACTGACCAGCGTGCCTTCGGTGAAAGAGACCGCAGGGCTAGGTTGGATGAAATTCGTGACAATGACCGTGGTGGAAGAGGTCGTGGAAGGGGTCGGGGCCGTGGCCGTGGTGGCTTCGAGGCCAGTGGCAGAGGTAGAGACAATGGTTGGGGTGGGCGTGGTGGCGGAGGTGGAGTATGTGTCCCTTATCGTTCAGCGAGTCAATCCACTAATCCACTCCTCAGCGCCAGGGTCGTCGATTTTCTTCGCGTTCCCCACAGCCGCAACGTCGCCGTTCTCCATCTGAGTCCCCGTTCGACGCACGCAGCTCTCGCTCACCACCACCGTCACCTCCCCGCCGCCGTTCTCGCACACCTGCTGGAAGGCGTCCTTCACGCACGCCCCAAAGATATAATTCACCTCCAGCTCGGCGCTCTCGCTCTCCTCCTCCTCAACGTTCCCGTCGCCGTTTCAGCCACTCGCCTTCCCCTCGCAGACGCCCCCGTTCTCCTTCTATAACCCCTTCCAGGGGTGGTTCCCCATCTCCCGTTCGAAGGCGAAAACGTTCCCTTTCTCGCTCTCGCTCTCCCCCAAGAAGGTACAGCAGTGGAAAAGAGAAGCGTCGTGACAGTCGGAGCCCTGCGCCTCGCAGACGTCGTTTTTCCAGATCCCCAACGCCTCCGTCAAGTCGCTCACCTTCGCCCCCCTCTCGGTATAGTCGTCGCCGCAGCCCAAGTCCGAGAGGCGGTCGCAAGGGTAGACGTGATAGTTCGTCTCGTTCTCGTTCTCGTACACCACCTCGTCGTCGTGACTCTAGGGAACGTAACCGACCTGTAGAAGATGTTCGTCGTACCAAACGAAGCCCGTCTCATGTCGCAATGGAGGTCGAGAGGGCAGAAACGCGTTCTGGGACTCTTGATTCGGACCTCTCTCAAAACTCGCGGGGAGAATTGAAGATCAAGGGTCAAGCCAATGTGCGAAGGTCTTATCGAGGTGACGATGTAATGCAGGTTAGCGTCTGCTATTCGTCGGTTGCGCCCAACTGTTGCTAAAATCTTCTTCTCATGGAGTAGGGCGATGATATTGCCACGAAACAAGAGTTGGTGAAGCGCGAGAACGAGCTAAAGGAGCGGGCCTTGAGGAACAAAGTGATCAGGACCAGAAAGGCCTCCACTGGAGGCATCGGCACTACGTCCGGTTGAGGTCAGGCTCATCCCTGCAATGTGCTACTATTGCCGTGGTCGGTATATTTTTTGTTGTTTCTTCTTTTCTTTTGTTCTTGCCATGTCCCTTGCTGATCGCAAAGTATCGTCATGCCTCCTCGAGGTTACCAGGACCAATTGGAGAGAAGGAAAATGAACTTTTCTGAACTGTTCGCTCACTTTTATCCTGGACTGGCGAGCATCTTTGATATTGTTTTTCCTTGTTTCTTCTCCCATGTTTACTCAAGGGTGCACGATTTTATAGCCGTTTCCAGTGATTTTTACCCATCCTGCCCCGTTTACCACACCCATTGTCGATTACTGCACCCCCTGAATAAACTATATGCACCGTTAGCTGTATGCACTTGCGAGAATGTTGGAATGCGTCTTTGTCTTTTGCTGATGAGGTGTGTCGAGCCACAGGATCCGGGGCCTAACTGGTAGTGATGGTTTTTCCCCCTTCATATCCTCAGAGAATGTGTTCAGGATGATCTCCAATATTTGTGATCATTGGCCACATAGGTGGAGGGGGAGGCCGGTGGTTTGGGATTACAATGTTGCTGGAAATTTTACTGATGGCCAACCGATTTATTTCAATGATTGGATGCTCGTGGTATGCAGGTGTACCCCACCAGAGTCAGGAGGCAAAGCAGCGGGAGTTCGAAGATTGTATTTCACGTGAAGTTGTTTGGGCGAGCCTGCTTGGCTTGACTGGTCTATACACGCACGGCGTCTACAAGCGCTGTGGAGCGTTTTTGGGAAGATGATGGTGGCCGGTATTGGAGTTGGTGAGTCGATCTGGTGCTTCGTTGAAGTCCATTGCATTTCGTTCGTACCGGCTCGCGCAACCTGATGGGGATCGAGTTTGTCGTATACTGATATTATACTGCGCTTTTCTCCCAGGGCTTCTGGCGGGTAGCATGATGAGATGGAATATGAACCCCACTGAAATGTCGAGGATGCTTCCCACTCAGTTTCGTGACGCTTCCGTGGCCACATTCAACCTTTGACCTCTCGTTCAATTTGTTGCGTAATTGCCATTCTGAGTAAATACGAACAAGTTTAGCCTTTGGAGTCGAGTGCATAGGCTATATTGTAGGTCACTCTCTTTCACAACGTCAGCGAATCAGGGGTTATTTTTTCCGCGATATATTAGGTAAGCCCTCGAAACAGCCACTATCCAGGAAGAAGGCCCCTGTCCCCTTTCGTCGGCTACTCACTACGAATGGGTTTATGTGCTGAGCTAGTGACTCAAAATACGATCATAGAGGTTAAATTTCGAAACATTTGCATGGGGGATAACTGTGTATGAGAAATTGAGAATAAAGTTTCAAGCGTGAAGATAATTACTGAAAGTATATCAAGTTCGAATCTCCTCTTTACAGGAATAGATACAAAAATCCTGCCCAATTAATTAACAGGTAACAAATGAAAGGTTTAAAGTCTCCTTCGAACACTGATCACCCTCACGAGTGGTGATTCGACTAAGCGAGCCAGGGTCCATCAATTAATTGTGATTGAGGGTATATGCCGAATGTTGCTTAAAGCCATTCTTTACTGCAGACGATGCACATCAAAAGAAGCCTCACCATCTGGAATTATGAGGCTGGCACTCCCACCAAAACTACGCCACGATCAAGCTTGGTCTAGAGCGCAATTCAAGACGACGTGAAAAAGAACGATGTTTGTCCGCATCAGATGTATACACCCGCATAAAATCATCCTTCACATATTTCCGTCTTCTCGACCGCCCCAGACTTTGATGGGACGCTCACTATCGTGTACTAGCATCATGTTGATCGGCGAAAACAAACGTAATAAAAACTCCCAAAGATCGGAGCCTGCCCCCTTCGCTTCCATGTGAATTGTAAGTCTGAATGGTTCTCCCCACGGATATTACGTTGCATCGTGTACGCACACTTTCCGCGTGGGTGCGAGAGAGTCAGCGATCTGAATTAAATCGGGACCGGGGGGCGAAAGCGGCATGTCCTACACGTAGCAATACCAGATCGTCCGGGCCCATCAGCTCTCCTCCAATAGACCCGATCTCGCCCAAGGTGCTTATTGCTCCACCGCCCTTTCGCAGCGGAAACCCGGGCCCGTGATGCGAACTGTGGGATGGGAAAGTAGGCTCCAGCGATCAACTCAACGAAGCGGTTCAGCTCCTCAACTCGAGGCACTCCAGTCCAGTCCCGAAGTCCTCCAGATCTGCATCGACCCTCGTCATTTCTTCAATTTTGTCTTCATCGCTCGAGAGTGCTCCAAGGGCTGATGCACCTAATCCTGCTTTCCCTCGCCAACGCCTTGCTCGGTGGTATAGAAGAGCTTTGATATCACCTGCGCTCTGACAGCCATTCAGAGCAAGCCGAAACTTCAGATACCACGGACGACGTTCACTAGAGTTATTCGGTGTCAATTGCTCAACAAAATAGGATGAATGAAATAGAACGGGAAACAAGAAAGAGCGCTGGGTGGAGAGAGATCTAGATCGACGCACCATTGAAACGCGATGATGGAACGCACGTGCGCTTGTATTGTCTTGACCGTTGCCACACCCTCCAGACGCTCGCACAGCTCGAGGTACTCCATAGCTATGAGCACGGGATCCCTAACCGCCTCCCCGGAAAACAAGCTAATGATTCCCATCCCCACGGCGTTTACTGGCGTCAACGAATAGCAAAACGCGGGAGCGGAATGAAGGGGGGAAAACAGAAAACAAGATCAGAAAACTCACCACGGATTCCCGAGCAACGTCTCCCCAACCATGACGCCGTCTGCGCGCGTGTAGGACGTGTTGTACACGACGTCCGCAAAGGTCCGCACGTTGCCGTTGCTTACGACGGGGATCGCAAGCGTTTGTTTGAGCTCGCGTATGGCGTCAAGATCAGCTGCGCCTTGGCGGCGTCGTTTGGCGGATACATGACGTGCGTGCAGCGTGATCCACGATGCGCCAGCATGATCAAGCAAGCGTCCGAATGATCGGCCGAGCGAATGTCTCACATAAGACCTCCTATTAAGTGGAAGGAATCTCTGATGCGTGCAGAATAGTATCATTCGTTGGACGCCAATACAATGCTAGTTGCCAGCGGAAAGTAAGGTAGGCCGCAAACGGATTCATCCAACATCACGTGATTGCGACATTGGATGACCATCCTTGCCGCACCAGCTGCCGTAGTAGTTTTAATCTCCGCTCTGTACCATTGCATGATAAAAATTCACTGGGAATATACCAAAGGAATAAGATTACAAGCTGTACAAATAGGTAGAATAAGATCTAAGTGTGAAATTATGGTCTGCAAGAGATGGTGTGATAGTAT
>JBBPMR010000573.1:0-17912 GCA_038090415.1 Rossbeevera mucosa | reverse complement strand
GCGATCACAAAAATTGCTCACATTGGATGCCAAGATGAGTGAAGTACTCCGCTGACATCTTCACAATAGGATCGAAGTCAACATCGTCCGCATGTAATCCGCGGAACAACATCTCGATAGACCTCTCTGCCGACACGAATTCCTCCTCCTTTAGACGTTCGACTGCAAGAAATGAATGTAACAAGTATACGAAAAAAGACGCCGGTACTGACTATTTTCTTGCAGCCTCTCATTGCACTTCCCGAGTTGTTTCCAGAATTGATCGAGGACCATACTATCGCTGAACGTTTGTGATTGGGAAATCAAGTGGTATAAAAATCTAGGAGTGATGAGATCCCATCTGCCACCTTCCTCTCCAGATTCCAGGATCCGTCTGGTATAAGGCAAAGACTTCCACTTATCGTCTTCATTAAGGATTGCGAGCGCGTGTTTCACCATATCCGGGTCGTTACTGTAGCTCTGCTTGTCACTGGAGTCCTCCATATCATCACTGTAAGAGAATGTCAGATCTCCTGTTTGTCTGGATCCAGTAAACTGGAACGGTGGACATTCGCTGAGAGCGCTTGATAAAGTTATGTAATTGATGACAAAACCGTTTGCCGCGATTGGCTCTGTAACAGTCTCCAACCAACCACTCACTTCCTCATTTCACAGCCCTTTCCTCTCGCTGCGAATGCCCAGCCAGGCTTAGCTGTACGATGATCCGTCCAGAGAGCAGAGGCCCAAACCCGCACATCGTCGAGGCGTTTGGGAGCGGGGACCTTGTGTGTGGCAGCTGCGGTCTGGTGTTGGGCAGCAGTATCGTGAACACTAGGAGCGAGCGGAGGGTAAGTACATTTTCCCTCTTGCCTTCTTTTGGTTATGATGCTGCAAACGACATCTTCCAAAGATGAAGGAGACGACCCTTCTCGTGTTGGTGCTGCGTCGGACCCTCTAGGAGAGGGTATGGGACAGCTCGATACCGTCATTAGTTTCCGGAACGGTGGCTCTGGAATCGCACGTGAGCTGCAGCGGGCTGCTTCACACTCGCAAGGCTCCCGTTCGGAGCGTAACCTCTTCAAGGCGTTCCGTGACATTGAAAGTTGGTGCGACCAGTTTCCCCTTCCCAAAACCATCAGCAACATCGCCAAGGAGTTGTACAAGCGCTTGGACGAAGAAAAGGTTTTGCGTTGCAAGTCATTGCAGCGTGCATCTTCCGTCCTCGATGCCTGGAGTAGGGAGCATGCTTTCTGAAACTCTTACCCCTGCACCCGCTCAGCCAAGGCGGCGAATGGTGATCACTCATGACAAATACATGACTTTGCAGAGTCTCGTTGTGTTGCATATATCTGCCGTGGAACGGGAGACTGGACATAGGGTGGACAGAGACAAGCTCCTTGACTGGTATCTTGAGCTCAAGGAATAAGAGATCCAGGACGTTGAGGAGTTGGAGTACGAAAAAGAGTTGATCATGAAACTCTTGAGGAAGCTGGTGAAGGTATGATGGCTCAATTTTCATTACATCTAGCTGAAATGAACCATGGCACCGAAGGACAGGTTCCTTTTGGAAGTTCGCGGGGGTGTGCAAGAATCGTTACCCGAGTCGGTGAGCGACGGGACATTACAGTCGTCTTCCTCTACAGGACAGGCGGGCGAGAACGATCGTGTGTATTATATGGTCCATCCTTCAGTGGATACGGAAGGGGGAGAGTCCTCTCATCCATGATACTGTATGGTGTTCAAGTTGGTTTATTTGTTGTATCATCTGGATTGATTGTTCTACTATGCAACTTTCCAAAACATCAACTCTAGTCACGTAAGGGAAAATAAGGCTTGTAATGACTCGTTCTTAGGCAACACGGACACGTGCATCTTTTTGTCCTAGAGCAATCTTGCGTCGCAAGAGACCCGAAAGTGACCCGTGACGATCACCGAAGTTAGAATATTTAATTATTTAATTATTTAATATTAGTGGTACTCATTATGGCTATACTGGGGCTATGCTGGGCTATTATAAGGCTATGCTGGGGCTATGCTCTGACTCAGAAAAAGTAGCAAGCAAGCATGAATGCTGGTTAGAGCCCAAATTTATATGCCACCCATGACACTGCACTGCACAGACCAAGTGGCCTGCAATGATGGCAGGAAAAGCTCGGACCAGTACAGGCAAAGAGAAAACTGAAGGCAACTTTAATCAATACTGACTAGGCACCTCAATTAGATACAAGAGAAGGGAGGGAACTGGTAGATCAAGGGAATCCAACCAAAACAAGACTGGCTTGTCTGGTCGTATGCATTCACATATTTATTGTAGTGAATACTATTGAGTATGCCCTAGTGGAGGGCGCTATGAGAGGGTAGAGGATATGCCTGTTGTAATGAAGGGCCAATAGAGAGCAGACTTGAAGATAAAGATGAAGACTCGGGAGGGAGCCATCGTACTCTCTAATAGAGACTGAAGGATCTGCTAATCACCAGTGAAGGCTATAGGAGACGCTATTACCCAAGAGAACTAGACTGGAGAGTCTAGCTCACAGATGGGCACTATATTTATACTATTGAGCACAGAGCATGGACCATGTATCTACTATCTACCCTAAAGTAACATGTGTATGCCATGAGGCATAAGGCTATGTACCATGCTGTAACAATGAGGCAGGCAGTGCACCATGAGGTGATGCATGAGGCCAGATTCTAGAGTATGAGGTCATAAATAAGAGATAAGGAAGACATGAGGTAGCCATGAGGTGGGCTAGACCATGATGTCATAGATAACAATAAGGGAGTCTGGACTGAGTGACTATGTAAAGGGTGAAGGGCGAGGTCTAGACTATGGGGCAATGCACTGCTGACTAATCAGGGTGTCAAGGGCTAAGCACCAGTGGTAGGCACTAACAAGGTCTATAAAAATAACTATGAAGATATAAGTAAGTGTGCAATACTCTGTAGATGGATAGAGGGTGCTTAGGGTTATGAATTGGAAACCATAGATCAGGGTTAAGGTCTAGTTTGGTTATGCATTGCATAGTTTGCAATATTTATACTACAAGTACATGCACACAGATCAAGCTACAGTGACCTCAGAAACCCTTTCCATATTTGCCCCAACTGTGATGTGTGGAGCACACTGCCAGGCACTATGAGAATTCCAGTGGGCTTTGGTGGAGTTATAAATAGTACATACTGTCAGCTATGCAATTGCCCCCAGGGTCATGTGATTTGGTTCATACACCATTGAGATAGATCCATTTTAAAACAACCATGTCATGAAAAGGGTTTCCGAGCTTTTGAAATGATGACTAGGATCTTAGTGTTGGCAATGACAAAACCTATACAGGAAATGCCACTAAGTCACCCACAATTGAAGCAAACTTATAAGGAAGGGGCACTGTTTAGTCGGGAATCAACCAGAACAGACTGAGGAGTCTGGCTGGTGCTACATTCAATATATACTACGGTACACATGTTCTACATGAGGCTACATTAGGGCAGGTGTGAAATTGTGGTTTGTAATGTATGACATATCGTGGGAGTACTATAACTATAAAAGGTTAAATAAGCCATGAGGCCACCATGCGTCAAGCATGCACTAGCCATGAGGAACACAGATTATGTGATCCATGAGGTGAACATGAGGCAAACCAGTGCACACATGTGATCAATGAGGCAGGGCTGTGTGCCATGCGATAACAATGTGTTTGTCTAGACTATGATGTCATTGATGATGTCATAGGTCTAGACCTCGATCATGTGACTTGATAAGATGACTGCAAGCACTAATCTAATCCAATAAGATAAGATAAGATAACTCGAGCGCTTAAGACTTAGGTTAAAAATAAGAGTTGTAACACTTAGTCAAATCATTGATTCTTTGTTATTGTTTGTCAATACAAACAAATATATACATATAAATAGCATGTCTGAGTTTAAAATAGTTCACACACTTCTTGTTTTTCAACTTCAATCATGGTTAAATCCCTCTCTCTCACTCAGCAGCACCATCCTTTCTTTGCTTGATGCTGGTCATCCTGGTGAAGCCATTGCCAAGCAAACTGGTGTCAGCCCTTCCACTATATTCAAACTTTGCTCCAAGAAGCATTCTACCCTTCCCAGAGCTATTGGAGGTCGTTCTTCCAAGCTTTCCCCTGCCAACATTTGCCATGCCCAACATCTTATCACCTCTGGTAGAGCTGAAAATGCTGTTCAAGTGACCAAAGCTCTGTCCAATATCATTAATGAGCCACTCTCTGACAGTACAGTTTGTTTTCATTTGAAGAAATCTGATATGAAGGTTGTAGTGAAGTCCAAACACCCTATTCTCTCTACTAGGCATCACAAGGCTCGTTTGGATTTTGCTTATGCTCACAAAGATTGGACTATAGAAGACTGGAAGAAGGTTATATGGCTGATGAGACCAAAATCAATCGCCTAGGGTCAGATGGGCATAAATGGGCTTGGAAAAGATCAGGTGAGGGGCTTAGTGATAGGCTGTTAGATGGAACCCTCAAGTTTGGAGGAGGATCTTTGATAATGTGGGGTTGTATGACTTGGGAGGGAGTTGGATTTGCCTCCAAGATTGATGAAAGAATGGATGGGGACCTCTACCTTCAAATTTTGAAGGATGAACTCCAGCAGACACTGGAGTATTATGGCTTCAATTCTCCTGACACCATCTTTCAGCAAGACAATAACCCCAAGTATACCTGCAAGAAGGTCAAGGAGTGGCTAGAGGAGCAGGAATTTGACACTATGAGTTGGCCTGCACAGTCTCCTGACCTGAACCCTATAGAACATCTCTGAGGATGGCTTAAAAGAAGGCTTGCAGAGTATGAAAACCCTTCTAATGGAATTCATGAGTTGTGGAACAGAGTTCAGGTGGAGTGGGAGAAGATACCAGTTGATGAGTGTCAGAAACTGATTGAGAGTATGCCTAGGAGGGTTCAGGCAGTGCTGAAAGCAAAAAAAGGCTATACCAAGTACTGATAATATCCAAATACCCTTGTAAATTCAAAAGCTCAGAAACCCTTTTGATGACATGGTTGTTTTAAAATGGATCTATCTCAATGGTGTGTAAACCAAAATCACATGACCCTGGGGGCAATGCCATAGCTGAGAGCATGTACTATTTATAACTCCACCAAAGCCAACCGAAATTCCCACAGTACCCAGCAGTGTGCTCCACACATCACAGTTGAGGCAAACATGGAAAGGGTTTTTTAGGTCACTATATGTCTGACACTATCTACTATAATAGGATGTTGAATGGATATTAATCCGTTCATACAAAAGTACATATGAATAGCGCTCGTATTACATAATATTAGCTAGGTGCTTGTATATAGATTTGAACTCAGCATCTGAGTTCTAATAGCATCTTGTACTCAAACCACTACATGCTAACCTACAACCTTAGAAGCTTACCTGGTAAGCTAGCTCTTTGCTTAGATAGCTCAACCATAGTTGCTGCTGTATGGTGTGCTATGAGTTCAACATAGAATATAGAGTTCTCACAAGTGTGGAATAAAGAGGCGAGGCTATGTATTAAATGGAAGAGAAGCAGTGCAGAAATGAAAAGAAGCATGCCTTATGTAAAACATCTGTCAGTTTGGACTATAATGTTATAGATAAGAGAAGAAGATAAGCGCATATAGATAGATGCCCCAGATAAGATAAACACTGGTGATAAGATAAGATAAGCGCCAAGATAAGATAAGATAAGAAAGTTAGTTGTGAGATTTGCAACAAAAACTGCAGTTATGGCCACTATTACACTTGGTCTGGGTAGGAACAAGCGTAGCCTCTTAAATGTGGGGCAAGGTGTCTGCTCGAATAGACAGACTGAGGACAAGGACTTTGCTAGATCAAGTGTCAAGCAAAGAATAAGGGACAAGGGGTGTCACTTTGAGGTGGTGACTGTGGTTGTCATTCTATTGATTGTAGTGTTGAATGAGCATAGACTTGTTTACAAAAAGTACATATACCTATAGCACTCATATTAGATAATATTAGCTAAGTGCCTGTATATAGATTCAAACTCAGCATCTGAGTTCTAATAACAGCTTGTACTGAAACCACTATGTGCTAACATCAACCAATCAGAATCTTCAGGTGAGCTAGCCCTTTGCTGTTACAAGATTTGGATATGTTCCTTGTACCCTTGCTTCATAAACATTAACCATCTGACAGCTGAGTTCCTTTTATTTCCCATGGTGAACCGTTGTTGTAAGATCCTTTCGATCTCCATGATGTCGAACCATGTGTAGGCCTTATGTTTTATTTTCTTGAGCTCATTATAAGCCCACACACCTGCTCCATTTTCGTCCTTTTCCTTTGTCAAGCCTATTCTAACTAATACTGCATATGTCCAATGCTCGTCCTTCGGATATGCTTCCTTGTTCATTTTCAGGTACACCTCCATCTTTGTCCACTACTTCTCAAAGTGGCTATAGGCCCCATTAAAGTTTCCAGGGTCCAGGACAATGATAATCTTTTTATTTACTGTGGTCGAAACAGTTCCATTAGTGATGTTCTAGGACGCCTCCTCGGGTCCTTGTGATATCTGCAGAGTCTTCTGCTCTTGTGAGCCTCTCCTTGATTGTCCTGTTCTCCACGGTGATGTTGTTTAGCTTACTGTTGAGCTCTTGCATGAGCTGCAGAAGTTCTTCAATAGTCGCCATGATAAATGGGTCGCAGAGGGGTTTGGCTACTAAGAATGTAATTTTGGCTTCATAGCTGTGCTTATTTGGTCTTTTGGTGACCGGGGGTTCTTCTTTGACTAAGGATTTGAGGAATTGTTTATGTAGTGTTACAAACCTCGTTCTTTAACCTAGCTTTTATGTGCTTATCTTATCTTATCTTATCTTATCTTATCAAAGCGCGCGCCAATCTTATCTCGCATCTTAGCGCTCGATCTTATCTTATCATGTCACATGACTCGAGTCCAGACCACTATGACATTATACCTCATGGCTAGCACATGCTAAAGGCATGGTACTGTTTCCATGAGCATGTGAACACTTAGCACATATATAGTAGATTATCTCATGGCACGTCATCGCTCACTAAGTACCTGCTCTATAGTATGCCTCCTGGCTGCCTCATATAAAGTAGTATATAACAATGCCAGTACCAGCCAGACACCTTAGTCTGTTCTGGTTGATTCCCCGACCTGAAATAGTCCCCCTTTCTCTTGAGCCTTAGTATTGTGTGGTGACCTAGTGCCTTAACTGTATAGTTTTGGTCATTGCCAACATAAGAACAGACTCTTTTCTTCACTACCTCACCACTGTTCACGACCACTTATCGTCACAACCACTTTATACCTTTGAGGCCTTCATTGTGCCATTATTGGTCTTGTCCACTTCACTTGGAAGTAAAACAACCATGCTTGAATAGTGGATCAGGAACCTTAACCTGTGCAGACCACAACTGCAGCCAAACCGTGTTTCATAGTACAAACCTTATGTTGGCAACGACCAAAACTATACAGTTAAGGCACTAAGTCACCACACAAAACAAGGCTCAAGGAAGAGGGACTATTTCAGGTCGGGGAATCAACCAGAACAGACTAAGGTGTCTGGCTGTACTGGCATTGTTATATACTACAATACATGCGTCAGCCATGAGGCGTACTTTAGGGCAGGTGCTCAGTAAGCGATGACGTAGCATGAGATAAACTACTATATATGTACTAAGTGTTCACACGATGGTGAGAACGAGAGTCTAGAACTACAACATGAGGCCACCATGCATTTAGCATGCACTAGCCATGAGGTATGATGTCATAGTGGTCTGGACTCGAGTCACATGACACAATAAGATAAGATCGAGCGCTTAGATGTGAGATAAGATTGGCGCGCGCTAAGATAAGATAACAAGAGCGCTTAAAAGCTAGGTTTAAAGAACGAGGTTTGTAATATTACCCCCCTACTAGGAGTGAGATTCCAGATCACAAATAAGAGAAATTGCAAGGAACGAGACCCGGAAGTCAATCGACCAGGAACAGATCTCAATATTCGGTGGAGCCAGAGGTAAAGTTAATCACAGGGGTATTAAAAACACCCTGGAACAAGGTGCAGGACATGTTAAGATGCCGAGGTGCACTAGGGTTTTTCTTGTGAAACAAGGCAATAGCATCTTTTCCATTCTTGGCAATAGAGGAAGCAGCTTCCCAGGTACGATCAGATTCATCGTAACCTTTCCAATGTATCAAGTATTGGAAACCGCGACCAATAGAGCAAGAATCCACAATGTATTCAATTTCAAATTCTTCGTGACCTTCATCGTCAATGGAGATAGGCCCAGGTGTTACAACCGGTTGTCCATCAAGGGGTTCAATGTACAATTTAACACGTGAAACATTCACAATGTTACGAGCACCAATAGACTTTGGGAATAACAATTCCACAGAGTTGGTATACACGTTTGTGACCTGATAAGGTCCAATCCACTTCTTGGTTAACTTTCAAGAGGGTCTATCTGCAATAGCCAAGTGTTCTGATGACAATAGAACAAGATCACCAATTTTGTAATCAGGTGCCTGCGATTGAGATTTATTGGCCTGAAGTGACATTTTGGTGCGAGTTTTCTCAAGGTTAGATCGAGCAGTTTCCATATTGGCTTTCATATCATTCGTGAATGCTTTTGCAGCAGGCGATTTTACTATTTTTGGTTCTATACCCATACGAGGAGTAAACGATTTCGTAAGCTGGAAGGGAGTAAATCCCATAGACGATGATTTCGTATTGTTGAAGTTAAATTGCGCTAAAGCGAGCCATTCAACCCATTGAGATTGCTTTTCCGCGGCAAACAGGCGGAGATATTGGTTCAATTCTCTGTTAACGCGCTCTGTTTGTCCATTGGTCTGAGGGTGATAGGCTGTAGACATTTTCTTTTCAATTTTCAACAATTTAAGAAGATCAATCATCATTTGTCCGGCAAATTGCGGACCACGATCAGATACAATAGAATCAGGCAAACCATGGTGTTTCCACACATAGTCTTTGTACAATTGCGCTGTTTTCTGTGCAGTTATGGATTTAGTAGTGGGGATAAGAGCTACTTCTTTGGAGAAGCGATCCACCACTACAAGCACACTATCATATCCATGTGATTCCGGAAAGCCAGTGACAAAGTCCACTGAAACGTCTTTCCAAGGTCCAGATGCTACTGGTAATGGTTGCAGTTTTCCTGCAGGTGCTATATTCAAAGGCTTCATACGAGCACATCGATCACAAGATTTACAATATGTTTCTATGTCGGCTTTCATGCCGGGCCACTTGTAGTAGCGAGCTATCAATTCTTTGGTTTTATCCAGGCCTTTATGTCCGGCGGGTGGATGATCATGAAATTGCGTCATTACTTCTAGACGTAAATTCCTAGGTACCCATATTTTTCCATCATATTCCCATAATCCACTACTATATACTGATCCTTCAGCGACGGTGTATTTCTTTTGTTCTATTTTTATTCTATCAAAGAGTTCGATTTCTTGTATACTACGTATTTTTGAGCTATCTATCATGATGGTATTTTTATTATCGTTTTCTATTCCTATACTATGGTCTTCTCTTCTAGATAAGGCATCTGCTTTTCCCATTGCAGTGCCTGGTTTATTCACTAATAAATAATCAAAACGAGAGAGATATTGAGCCCATTGAGCCTGTCGCTTGTTCAGATCTTGAGATTTCATAAAGTACATAAGGTTTTTATGATCTGTCCAAACTTCAAACTGATGTCTAGCTCCTTCTAGATGATGTCTCCATTGTTCAAGAGAATGAATGATCGCTAACATTTCTTTATCAGCAATCAGGTAGTTTCATTCTTCTTTAGTCATGCTATGAGACATATATGTGATGGGGTGCCATTTGTCTTCCTTAAGGGTTGACAATACTGCACCAGTGGCGAATTCTGATGTGTCGCATTCGACACGATAAGGGGTCGTGTCATCCGGATACGCCAAGACCGGCGCAGTTGTGAATTTCTCTTTCAGGTTTTCAAATGCTATTTGTTGTGCATTTCCCCAGCACCAGGGTTGATCTTTCTTTGTTAGGTCATGCAAGGGATGGGCAATCAAGGAGTAATTCTCAATGAATCATCAATAGAAGTTGGCAAGTCCTAAGAAGCTACGAACTCCCTTTACATTATGAGGGACAGGCCATGAGGCAATTCCATCAAGCTTATTCTTGCTCATTGAGATTCCATCTCCCGATACATCCATTCCAAGCATGTCTACTTTTGTTACTTCGAAGAAACACTTTGATGGTTTCACAAACAGATCGTTCTCGCGAAGCTTTCGAAGTACTCTTTGTACGGCTTCGCGATGTTTCTGTACGTTATTGTGTTTCAAGAATATTAATAAGTCATCAATGTATACAATAACTATGTCTTCGTCTTCAGCAAAGATTTCATGCATGATTTGCTGGAACGTAGCTGGACTATTACACATTTCGAAGAACATGACAGTTGGTTCATATGATTCTAGGTGGCAGATGAAGGCTCCTTTCCATTTGTCGCCTTCTTTGATGCGGACGTTGTTATATCCCCATCGAAGATCCATCTTTGTAAACAATTTAGCGCCTTTGAGCTTATCTATGATTTGCAAGATCAACGGAAGGGGGTAATTGTTTTTCACCGTGCCTTCGTTGAGGTATCTATAGTCCATAACCATACGTTTCTTTCCATCCTTCTTTGGTATAAAGAATACTGGCGATGTCTGAGGAGATTTAGAAGGTCTAATGTAACCCTTCTTCAATTGCTCGTTTACAAATGTTTTGACCTCATCTTGTTCAGCGGGTCCAAGCGGGATCATTCTACCCTTTTTAGGTATGAAATCGGGTTTTAAATCTACCGCGTGGTCCCATGCTTTGTGTTCAGGGAGGCATTCAGATACTTTCTCCGAAAAGACATCTAGATATTCTCTATAATGTTCAGGTACCAATTTGAAAGCATCTTCTGAACTAGGATCGGGAATCGTAAACTGATCTGTGTACATATTGGCTATGTAGGACTTTTTGTGTTCTTCCATCCGATTGCAATATGTGGCGTTTAACACCTTGCACGACATGGGACATCTGTCCATGTGTACATGACCTAAGGTCCAATCAATAGAGGGATTGTGGTCCCTTAACCATGTGTATCCAAAAATCATTTGATTCCGGCCAAGGTTGGTAACATCCGTGGTTATTCTTTCGCGATGTCCTTGATAGTCTATAATAAGTTTACATGTATATGCAATGCCTCCCGCAGAGTTTATAGTTCCGTCTACATTGTAGACAGGCACCACGTTTTCAAGGGGGGTGAGAGGAATGCGGCTTTTCTTTGCCCATTCCGTATCAATAAATATTCTGTTAGCACCGCTATCCAGTAGGGCGCTTGCTGAGATGTTTTTGTCTTTTTGAATTATCTCGATTTTTAAGGTTATTTCCCTGAGTGGCTTTAGTGTGCGCACTCTTCTATCAGTCGGGTTCTGAAAGGAAATATTTTTTTCTTTTTTAGCAGAATTAAGCGTCACTTCCCGGTGACCACGCTCTTTCGAGTATGCTGCTTCGGTTTTGTCATCTGGTAGGCTACCACATCGAGATGACGGAGAAAATAAGAAATAACTATCTGAATCGCTATCTAATATTACATGATTATCGAGAAGGCTAAATGAATTGGAACAAGGTAAAGAAATAGAATTTGTACTAGCACTATCTAGGCGTCGAGTACGTAAAGAAACAGATGATGTAAAAGAAATATCGTCCTTCGGAAATGAGGGAGCCTTACCTGATAAGGGCCTCATTGGGCTTTTCCTGAAGTCGTTTCCATGTCATGGAAATATGCCCTAGCGGCATCGATGTCCATCCCCTGAATAGCACTTTGCCAGTTGACTGCTGGCGCTTTAAAGGGGTTGTTTGTTTTTGCTGTTGTCTCAGCAGTGCGGACTTGTTTCCTTTTGAATCAGGAGCATTCTTTTCGATGTCCTCCATGTGAGAACCCGCATTCTTGGCAACGTGTGGAGGCCACCTTGCACTCTCGTGCTCGATGTCCTTCCTTCCCACAGTTGTAACAACCTATCGCATTGACTTGTTTTGCCCCCTGTGTGGAGGCGATCGCGGCAGTGAAGGATCTAGATCCTCCTCCGAAATCGGACAGTTCTTCCCATGCCTGATGGACTTGACTAATGTCCATGGCATTAGGATCCTTGCACGGTCCTTTTCGATACTCGAATGACTCCACAGCTTCCACATGCCGTTGAAGTACGATGACATAGTCCATCACCAGGGCACATCGCTCATCGGCTATGAAAATTTGCTGAATGATATCTTGGCGTGCATTTTGTTCTAAGAGGGCTGTGCCCATGTAGTTTCCGCAATTAGCTTCCTCATAAAGAGTTAGCCACTTGGTGAGGAAGACTTGCATCCTCTCGTTCTGGCCTTGCTTAAGGGCCATCAGCTTTCTTAACGATAGATCTTTGTGGTTCCCGATCTGGAACCGGTTTCGTAATCCTCATTCGAGCAATCGAGGTACTGGATATGTTTGCGTGTCTCGGCAAGCTTTTAATTGATTGCGGGCCCAAGTGCCCGCACCATTTTTGTCCTCTTTTGCTCCGATCCTGGATAACGTTGC
This sequence comes from Rossbeevera mucosa, assembly GCA_038090415.1. Classification (NCBI taxonomy): domain Eukaryota; kingdom Fungi; phylum Basidiomycota; class Agaricomycetes; order Boletales; family Boletaceae; genus Rossbeevera; species Rossbeevera mucosa. Next base: position 5,324 of record JBBPMR010000573.1, on the reverse strand, counting down.
CATGCAGCGTTCTTTGTCGGAAGGGTATGCTTTGGCATTCATTTCCATGAATACCTGCATTTTGAGCCACCATTCCTCAAATTTACTATATGATCCATCATAGCTGCCTGGATCGGGAACGACGGAGATTTTCTTTTCCACCTTTACTTGTGGCGGTGGTGCCCTTGTTGCTGCTTCGGCGGTGGTGGCATGATCGTTTGCTTGGTGAACAAGTTCCTGCATAGCTGCGAGCTGTTGTAATAGCAAGGCGAGCTGATCTTCTACAGTCGACATATCGAGAGTAGGTGGGGTTTGGGATAAAACGTGGAGATGTTCTTTCTAACTCAGGAGGGGGAATGTAGTCGTTAGGATCGTAATCGGGGAGATCCTCAGTGGCAATCGGCGGATATTGTAATTCGGGGGGAGGATGATACTAAACGGGCGAAGTTTACTGTGTAACAGTAATTGGTGGAGTACGATTGGGTAGCTATGTTGGGCGACGAGGTGAATCTCACGAAGAGTCCAACTACTCAAATACTAGACCTTCTTTTCTAGGGGGATCTCACGAAGAGTCCTTCTCGACTAGAAGCGAATCTGTAAATGCAATATGGGTCCACGAGTCCCAAACGCTTGTTGGCACAAGTCGGAGGAACCGGATTTGGCTGGCTTCGGCACAGTTTTAGTACTGCAAGACTGTGAATCTTATTTAAGATAGAAGAGATCACGATTCTATCCTTTCGATACTATCCACGTGGTGGGCTGCTCCCTCTCGAATGAGGACTAATGACCCACAAAGCGAACGTGTATAGCTCTACTATGAAACACAGTTTTGCTTCAGTTGTTACAATCCCTCAATTCTTTTCTTTTCGGCTCTCACTCTGGACCACCAAGTCCTTATGCTCGAGCCTCACTTGGGCAACCCAGCCCACTCCCATCGCTGTCCACCTGCGCTTCTAAGCATCTCCGGTGTTTCCCTTTCGCTCTGGCAACACCCTCATTCTCCTTTGGGTCCTACCCTGCACCCTGAGCTCTAGACTGCTTATTCATCTGCATCCATCATCATGACTCATTCTGACTCATTCACAGTCACTCTGACTCATCCTGACTCATCCGCAGTCATCTTGACTCATCCGCAGTTGCTCTGACTCATCTCCGATGCTGCGCATTACGTATCCTCTTCCATTCCATTCTATGACATTCCATTTGCTTACTTATCACAATGCTGCGCATTACTCATGCTGACTCATTTCTTTGTAACCATTACTCATCCGCAGTATTCTGACTCATCTTCACACTGCGGATTACTCATCTTCCTTCCACCATGTTCCATGGTGTTCCATCTGATTAGTCATCTTCATTTCCCTGAACTTATATAAACCCTTCCATACCGTCCGTATTCCCTAAGCTAGATCTCCTCTGTTTTCCTGTACTTTCGTACCTTCGTCAATCTAGCCCCTTTTCGTCTCTCCCCTTCCCTGGGTGAATCTCTGTGTGTCTTCGTCCTACACTTGACTGGACGCTAGACTTGTAACACTTCACTTGATTGTGTTACGGTCGTCTCTACAATCGATAGAACGACTCCCACGACCGCTATTCCTACGCGGTAACCTTTCGTCCTTCGACCCTTCGTTACTCAGAGGCTACGCTCGTCCTTACCCAGGCCAAGCGTAACAAAAGATCTAGCTTCCCTTCTAGGTCACCACCGCCATGAACCGCCCACCATTTCTCGCCCTCCTCGTAACCCAGACCCCCGTCGCTTAAGGCGACAAGCCTCTGCTCCATACCCCGTCGAAACTTCGCCCGAACCCTCTGTCCACTCCAGCCTCGAAGAAAACCCTTCGGAGCCCGACATCCTCATCCCTTCCCCCGAAGACGAGGATCAAACGTTGTCCCTGTCCCTCCATTTGCGAACAGCCCTCTCACTACCCCCCGACCCTACTCCTCCTAGTCCCACTCCAATCCAACCACCGCCCCCCATGTCCAAACCCACCGAACTGCGCATCGCCTCCCCAGAACACTTCGATGGCTCTTATACCAAGGCCATGCCCTGGCTTTCTTCGGTTACCTTCTATCTGGAGGTTAACAAAGAAGTATACAACACCGACGCAAAGAAAGTCACCTTCGCCCTCTCGTTCATGACTAAGGGATCCGCCTCTACGTGGGCCCAAACTTATCGACAGAATTCCATCAGCGACGACGGAGACGTCACTATAGGAACCTTCAAAGAGTTCTTAAAACTCTTCAGGGCCGCGTTCAAGCACCACGACACTGTTAACAACGCCATCGCCTGGCTTTCCACCAAACGGATGACTCAGAAGAAGAAGGGAGGACCCTTCGAACCCTCGCTCACGGATTACATTGCTTCATTCCGCAACAATGTTGCACAGGCCCAGATCGTCGACCCTAACGTCCTCATCTCGTACTTTGGTGCTGGAATCCCACCCGCTCTTACTCGTCGCATCTACTCTATGGACACCGTTCCCACCACCATCAATGATTGGTACAAACGTGCCACCCAATACCAGTCCCAATGGGACACCGTCAACCTCGTAATCTCCCGATCACACAACCCCCTCAGAAACGTCACTTCATTCCAACAGACCTCCTCTTCCACCCCCACTCACGATCCAAACGCTATGGACGTAGATGCTGTCAAAGTAGGGAAGCTTACCCCAGAAGAACGCAAACATTGCATTGAGAAAGGTCTCTGCTTCCGCTGCCGAAAACCGGGACATACCAACACTGCTTGCCCTAACTTCGCATCTCTACCACCTAAGAAAAAGGTCCAATGTGTCGAAGAAAACTTACCTAAGCTGGAAGAAGTAGAAAGTGACGATGACGAAGAAACGGTTGGAAGAATCCGCTTTGCTCCCGCCACCAAGTGGGATTTTTGAAAAGGAGACCTCGTTCAACGCAAGGATCTCCTAGTGCTACGTGTGCTCCTGTAATAGTATCGCAATCTGCTAAATCAATGCGTATTCCCCTGCAGCTTGTGGTACCCTCGCACACAATGAAAGTCGTTGATACCCGTGCCCTCATAGACAGCGGTGCAGACATCTCCTGCATCGACTGGATGTTTGTGCGAAAGCACCGCCTCCCCACTAGCAAACTTGACGTTCCTATTCTGGTCCGGAATGTCGACCAATCCTCAAATAAGAATGGCGAAATCCGCTATACTTGCACCCTCTACGTTAACATCGAAGGAGTCTCTCAAAAGGTCCTCTTTCACGTCATGTCCTGTGGCAAGGAAAATCTCATCCTTGGCCTCCCCTGGCTTCGCTCTACCAACCCTCTCATTGATTGGAAAACCCAAACCCTCTCGATCGATGAATCTTGTGACCAATCTAAAGACTTGTACTCCACTTACATCGCAGACTCCCATTGCCATGACTCATACTTCCGTCCATCATCACCTACCCCATTCAAACCCCCTCGACATGCCAAAATAACTCCTGATGTCCAGGATCGTCTCATCTCGTACATGGACTTCAGTGACCCTCACGATTACATCCTTCGAGCTAAGGAAAATAGGACTATCAATCGCATTGTTCGGGGGGTCTGCCGTTTCACCCCTCTCGGTTCTCCACTGTGTAGGAAAATCACCTCCTCCACCGAACTCGCTGCAGCTGCCGAAAAAGCTAAACCACCCCCGGTTCTTCCTGAAGAGTATAAAGACTATGCCTCTGTCTTTTCCGAGGATTCCACTGACCATGTTCCCCCCTCTCGTCCCTATGATCATGAAATCAACCTCGACGACACCTTTACTCCAAAAATTGGGAAACTCTACCCCCTATCACCTGACGAACGAAAAGCCACTGACGACTTCCTTGAAGAGAACCTTCGCTCAGGGAAAATTCGACCTTCCAACTCGCCTCAAGCATCCCCTTTCTTCTTCGTAAAGAAAAAGGATGGGAAACTTCGTCCGTGCCAAGACTATCGATATGTTAACGAACACACCATCCGTGACGCCTACCCACTCCCCCTCATCTCTGACCTTGTCGACAAACTCAGAGACGCCAAGGTCTTCACTAAGTTCGATGTACGATGGGGTTATAATAATGTCCGAATCAAAGACGGACACCAGTGGAAGGCCGCCTTCATCACTCACAAAGGCCTTTACGAACCAACCGTGATGTTCTTTGGTTTGTGCAACTCCCCCGCTACATTCCAGCGATTTATGAACGACTCTTTCCGTGACATGATCGCGGAAGGATGGTTGATCATCTACATGGACGACCTCCTGATCTTCTCTCCTGATGATGCCACCCACACGGAACGCACCAAACATGTCCTTCAAAGGATGCAAGAACTAGACCTTCGCCTCCACCTCTCTAAATGCAACTTTGCTACCAAGGAGGTCGAATACCTTGGCATGATCGTCCAACCTGGCCAGATCGCCATGGACCCCGTCAAACTCGACAGCATTGCCTCTTGGCCCACTCCCACCAAGGTCAAAGAAGTCCGCTCCTTCCTTGGCTTCGCCAACTTCTATCGTCGGTTCATACCGGACTACTCTACTATCGCCCGCCCACTCCTCGATCTGACCAAAAAGAACCTTGCTTGGTCCTGGTCCCCATCCTGCGAGCAATCCTTCCAGTCTCTCAAACAGTTGTTCCTTTCGAGACCTGTCCTTCGTCTTCCCGACCTGTCCGCCCCGTTCGCCGTTGCTACCGATGCCTCTAAATACGCCACCGGGGCCATCCTCCTCCAAACTGATGCCAACGGAGATTGGCATCCCTGTTCATACCTCTCCCAGACATTCTCCCCCGCAGAACGCAACTACGACATCTACGATCGAGAACTTCTCGCTATTATCCGCGCCCTCAAGACTTGGCGACATTACCTCCATGGTTCCCCATTTCCTGTACAGGTCTTCACGGACCACAAAAACCTCACCTACTTTCGTCAAGCGCAACATTTGAACCGTCGTCAAGCTCGCTGGCTCCTCGACCTATCTGATTTTGATCTCAAAATCGTTCATGTTGCGGGCAAACTTCTCGCCGGCCCTGATGCTCTCTCTCGCCGATCAGATTTATGCCCCGACACCTCTGACAATGATAACACCGTCCTCCTCCCTGACTCTCTCTTTGTGCGCCTCATTGACTCTTCACTGAACGAAGTTATTGCCTCTTCCTCGAAGGATGATCCCCTCGTTTTGCAGGCCCTCCAAGCCTTGGATGGGAACATTCCCCCTGCATTTCGGTCTCGTCTTTCTGACTGGCAATTCCATTCTGGCGTTCTCACCTATAAAGACCGTGTCTACGTTCCCCCAGTCAATTCTCTTCGCCACTCGATTCTGGAGCGTTGTCATGATCATCTCACCGCAGGTCACCCAGGCTACTTAA
>JBBPMR010000572.1:0-17925 GCA_038090415.1 Rossbeevera mucosa | reverse complement strand
TCACCTTCCAGTTTCAATTTCCGAGGGCGGCGTTGCTCACCGCTTTTTTCTTCCGTGGTGTGGTGTCACCTCCAGACTTGCAATTGATTCAAAGTTTGCCATGGCATTCGATCAGAAATCTCGAACCTTCCTGTTCTAATACAACTGGGAACAAAATCGTTATCGGTATCTCGAAGATGTCCGTTGAAAAGTATTTTATCGCAAAGAATTTGTTCGGCCAGTTTACAAGCCCAGAACTTGGAGGATGTAGGTGGGCCAATGCGAACTCAACGGCGCGTAGCAATACCCGAATTTGATTAAGATAATCGATTGATCAGTCTCCCATGAAATTGTCTTATGGTTCGTCGAGGGTACTATCAAATTTGTATCGTATACCAGTGCGTATCAGAACTCATCGTTTTCGAGCTAGAAGATTGACAATGCGTGAAGAGGTTCCGATTTTACTCGACCCCTTGACGAACAGTGTTCGACCTATTCGATTACGAGATGCTCACCAAAAATGAGCTCGGGTGGTTAATCAACGAAGCCGCCGTTCACGTCACTTGGTCGAACGCACGCAAAGTGCAGGAAGAGGCGACTACTTCCCAGTGCATGGCCCAGAAGCACTTTCGTGGTTGGTCCCGGAAACTTAAATCGATTATGATCGATTGATCGACAATGGTCGCTATATGTGACCAGCCCGTGATGATCCTCGCGGCTAGCAACTCTGAGTCGCGTTATTCTCATCCGGCTTCCATGACCCATAGAAATGGATCTTATCCACAGCCTGAGATAATGATTCACGCATGACGGCTGGTACCCCGCATACCGATACTGTTTATCTGATAGCCAATAGTAATTCTGGAGCACACATGCGTACGGTGCCAATCTCATGTGACAGGATGGACGGTCACTTAGACAGGTGAGCTCACGATGTAGTTGGACGATAAAATTTCCCCTTCTACATGCGTACACGTATGTGGTATGATGGTATAATGTGCATTCGAACTAACTCAAGGTAAACTTCTTGCCACGTCCTTCAATCTTCCATCCACTACGGGGTGAATCACGAGTAAATCATCCTTACAGATATTCACACCAATACCCAAACTCCCTCGCCGAATCTTTCTTCCGTTATAGATATCAACACCATCCATGTGCTCCCGTGCGCAGACATCGTAATGATCTTGATAGTGTGCTCCAGAGTGCAGATTATCACGATGCAGCGCCATCGCGGCCGCACGCTGCCACCTTTGAGCAACCTTCCCAAAAGGCAAGGCGTCGCCCACAAGCGCCTCTCTGTGCTCAAATTCCCGCTTTACAGCATCAGCCGTCGCCGAGTGGAGGTGACTCGCTCCCAGTTTCTTCCCCAGCGAACGGACCATTTTGTTGATATACTGAGCCCCTGCCAATATGATCATCAGAGATACATTGTTTTGAAATGCCTCACTGGTCAATACACACCAAGCAGATACCTCCTGACGAGACTGCTCGGCAGTTGTCCATGCTCTTCGTCAATAAGGTATTGGTGTCCAGCTAGGACTGTGTACCCATCATGCCCAGTGGCCAGATACTCCCTCGTTACGATCTTATATGTCCGTCCGCTCTTCTCCCTCTTGACAGATTCACCATCGACAATGGCAATTTCTTCTCCTTTGCTTCCCGTCGATCCAGTCGATGCGACTTTTTGTAAGAGCCAAATTCCAAGTACACGTTGACCTGGCGGGCGGCGAGAATCCCAAGAAACGCGAAAGCCGGATAGGATGGGGAACCGTCTAGAATCACATGTTGATAAATTTGATTGCAATCACGAAACGACAAACACTTGCCCTTCTTGCGCGGGATGTCTGGATAACGCATCTTCCAGCACATTCCACAATGATTCCCCATCTAACTCGATCACGACTGCTGGATCATCAAAGGGTAAAACTTCGAGGATGTTTCCAACGGTGATCGTGCCTTCAACGATTTCAGTGGGTGCAATACCTGGCAAATAGGAGACTTATACCTGGAGGGTACTGTGAATCTCCTCGTAGTGTTCCCGCAGTTATAAGGGTCCCATCGGAGCCACTGCCATATTTAGTATACAATGCATCATCATATGCATGTCTCAAGACATCTGCGAACCAATTCCCTGCTACAGTCTGCAAGCAAATAGAGAATAAGATATTTAGACCCGATGAGTAAACCTGCAAACCTCTTCTGTGCGTAATATTTCCGATCGCAAATCGAGTTCCACTTCGGTGATACACACGGGCTTGTTCATCGAGTCAGATACAGACGATAATACTTTATGGAGTATATCTTGCAGTTTCTGTGATGACGGCATGCCAGGCTTGATCTCGTGGCGCTTTCCTGGGTACCCATATACGTCTGACATTCTACTTGTTGTGAAGAGCCACGAACACGCACCATGGACCGCTTTGATTATTTTCTTTCTAACGCTCCCAGGCAGGGTATCAGCAAGCTCCAGGGTAAGTTCGCTCAGCTCTCTAAAGTCAGTTCCACTCTTGATCACCAGTACGTCGCCATTGTCGTCTTCAGCTCCAATACTCGGCTTCGTAATGTCGTATTCCTCCCAAGTGGTCACACCCTTGGACACAAAGTAGAGGTGGTCATGGCCACCCAAGATAATGTCCGCACCGTGTTCTCCAGATATGGGATCGATATGTTGAGCAGAAGGAGACAAAGCCAGTAAATCTTTGGCTAGTTGAATGTCCTATAGCAATGAGAATGAGCATAGAACTCGTTGGGCTGTTTTAGCAATGCATATTATTACATTAGCGATCCTACGAATCTTATCAATGATACCCTCGAATACTACATGACAAACCTCCTCTTACCGAACATGCGTGAGCGCGATGATAAAGTCACATTGATGTTCCCCGCGCAACAGACGCGACAGGTCTCGACCTGTTTCTGCCATGTCCCTGAATTTGAAATTGGCTGGCCATGCTGGTAGCGTGCTGATCCAGTCTCTGTTGAACGGAGTCACGATCAGGGTATCTGAACCCTAGCACTGTAGAGCACAGACTCTTCTACAAGGCCAATGAAGCCAACTCTGACGCCTGATCGCTCCAAGATATGAAAACGATGTAAACATTTTGGAACATCGTTCGTATTCTCGTCTATGATGTTGCTCAAAAGCCAGGGCTGAGATACCATACAATGGCGGCAATGACGGATCCGCACGGTACTCTGTAGAGGTTAAACGACTCACAAACTTTGTATCCTGTGCCAACTCGCAGAAATTCGGGTATCCTAAGAAATGTTATGAACCAGTCCGAGCCAAAGCGAGACAAATCCGAACCGAAATCAAACTCGTGGTTTCCTTGACAAACGCACCTCGTTAGCAAATCGTGGCTGTGTTAGTATGATATGCCGGGAGAATGCACGAACCAGCCACAGCGACATCGGTTCCAAGCGCATTCATCACTGGAACCTATCGATATCGCCAGCCATCCATCAACTGGCAGCATCTTCCACGAAGATTGATTATAACCATACCATGTGGCTCCCTCGGGTTACCGCGCTCTCGACCGACGGCGAAAACAAATCACCAGAGAACAAAGAAAGACCATCAGGTGTTCCATCCGATCTCGTCCTCCAGTGGCTTCGAATTTGATCCAGAATGGTGGCGAACTGGGTGACGTCGATTGTGTCACCGTCCCGAGTCGGAGATACCTTTTGCGGGGTGACGCGATACACATCGTTCCAGTGCACAATGGACAGCTGCGACATGGCTGAAACACAACTCGCGTTGAATGACCTGTGGGAAAGAAGGTAGCTCTACTTATGTCAATGAGCATTCGGGTGAGGAACATATTCGACCTTTTAGTCGGAAGCGAGTAGAAAATTTATCATATAAAATTAATTGCAAGGCTTGAAGCTGCCAGTGAACGGCCACACAACAGGTTAGCACCTTCATACAGAAAAGGGGGACGTTACTCTTTGATTACCGTTGACTAGGCCACAAAGCGTAAATAGTCAACAACTGCCACTTACTGCAGAATACTACTACGTTGACGAAGAGTGGATAGGGAAGCGAACAGCACGTATCGATATCCGGTGATGGGAGACAGCGAGTTAGGTGAAAGCTGCCTAAAAGATTGCTATCGAGCGCCGGATCGATAAGGATCCGAGCATGATCAACCTCGATCGCGCTTAAACTCGGCCACGCGTTCGTACTAGCGTCATTCCGGACTCCCCCAAAGTCATCTTTCCTGGTTTGGATCTATCAGTGTGATCAACAGATATCATAGTAATGCTGAAGCCTGTGGTGTGCAACGAGCAAAATTGGAGTCCGCCGGGGGACCGGTCACCGTTGCTAGGCTAACTGGATGGACGTGCAATACCTGTGAGTTTGCAAGATCAAGATAACCCTGTTGTATACATTGAACTTTGGTGAGTAGACTGACATCGATATGATCGGTAGATCGGTGATCTTGCTGCGGCGGAAATATCCTGTTAAACTTTCCAGCGCATCTCCGCCGTGATTCTTCTGCCAAGGTGGACCCAACAGCAAGATCTGGGTCCAGGTTTCACTGCACGACGGGGATCTACCATTTGGCGATTTGTAATATTAAAAATAGCGGTTATTTCGATATGACAATTACTAGCACAGTCGAAAAAAAAATCGAGCTGGATAAAGTGGCCTTGTTATCTTGCCGCGATCATTGAGACATCCAATCCACGTACCACGATCACCGCGTACGGAACGCGAATAAAATTGTAGCTGTAGCAGCGCCAAGAGCGAATGCCAACGACGGAAGGACGAAGGTACTAAAGGAAATATCGCTCCCGCTTGTATAATTAGGACGTTTACGGATCCCTCCGACGACTTCAGGACGCGGTACTGTGTCATTTTCCCAACCGTCCTGAAGCAACCTCGTCATCATCTCTTCGTTCAGCGCTGCGAGTTCTTCCATGTCCCACGAAGTGCAGAGATCTACCATCCACTTCATCCGACGTTTGCTCACTTGGCCGCCTACGCCTGGCGCTCTTTCCTTGAGCTTTGTGCGTAGTTCCCCAACCTTTTCGATGGCCATTCCGACATTTTCCGGGAGACTACGTTCTATCTTCTGCTTGATAAGATTGGCCAGCTTGGGGCTCTGTCCGTTCGTAGATATCATGATTTGTAGCGGGCCATCACGAATCTGAGAACCAAAGTAAAAGTCGCAGGATTCGGGGATGTCGGCGACATTAACTGGGATGCTGCGTTCCCTGCAGAGAGAGCAAATGATGCGGGAATGAGTGACGTCGTCTATTGCGGATAGGACCATGTCTACGCCGATCAGGTCGTCAGGACCACCGAACACGCGGTCATGGTAAGTGATCTGATGGGGACCGGTGAGGAGCTTTTTCGTGAGAGGATGCAAGCCTGTGCTTGGAGAGACGACGGTGACGCGAGCACCGGCGAGGAGCACAGACTCGATGCGACCAGAAGCGACATCGCCACCGCCAACGACGAGAACGTGCTTTGACTTGAGTTGCCAGGCCAGCAGGAGAGACATGATCGTGCTTTTCTTTTCTCACGAGTGTTGTTTATTGAAAAGACGATGGAGACAACAAGATGGGTCTCTTATTCTCTTCCCCTCCTTCAAGGCCCTCCTACTACCGCATCACCCACAGTGCCTTTCATTGTGGGTTTATATCCGCTGTCAGCTGTCAGCCTGGACCTCGCTCATTGTTGTCTGCTGCAGGTCAGCTCCTCTGGCGTTGATCGTCGTCCTCTAGCCGGTCTAGCTACCCACCTCGTTCGTTCCCCACCAACCCGCCAATATGGTCTCCAAACGCCTCATGCTTGTCTGGGCCTTCTTTGATTTCTGCCTCTTGGCTGCAGGAATCATTACCGTCGCACTCTCGTTTGTCTGGCGCCAGCCCGACCTGCTCCTCAACCTCACGTTTAATTCCTTTGAGCTCACAGGCAAGGTTCTACGCCCGGTATTGTCAATTCTTGTCCTCACCTGTTTCCAGGTGGAACCGTCTTGGGAGTGATATTCCTGACGACCTTTGTCAGCTCCCTTGCTCTCATCGCCGTACGAGGCAAGAAGCCCCTCATCATTCTCAACTGCCTCCTGCTGGTCAACGGCATTGCGATCCTCATCCTCGGCACATACATTTGGTTTTACACGCTCCGCGAGCGCAACAACTATCACACAGTGTTCGGCATGCAGAGTGATGTCGTCAAGATTGCCATTCAGGACACGGTAAGCACTGTCCGATTTTTTCCCCCTGAACGAGATCTCACGCGACGTAGCTCGAGTGCTGTGGTTACTTTGATGCTACGGACGAAATTGCGTTCGGTGGCAAAGTTTGCCCCGATGCATCGACGGCTATGGCAGTGAACAGCTTTTGCGTGACTCCGATCACCAAGTTTGCGGACAAGACGCTGAACAACGTATTCAGGTGAGCAAGTGTGCGAGATAGCCGACGACGATTTCTGATATGGGTGTAGTACCGTATACGGGTTCATGGCCATTGTTATTGGTCTCTTCTTGGCAAACACGTGTGTGATTAAGAAGGTATGTGATATCCAGTCACTCTCCTGAGCTTAGCTGACATACAGCAGCGCGAAGAAGAGCAGCGCTTCGAAAGAATCGATGCCAAACGAGGTGGACCAGGTTTCGTATGATGATGCTAGCTTTCGTTTCTCCCGATTCACGGATATAACTTGGTTCATCTTTTGATTTCTACGCTCCGTGAATAATTTTTTTCTTCGATTCCGTCAAGCGCTAGCGCATTACTTTCTTTTCAATTCTCGTTCTTTGGGTTGGTGGCTGTAATTGCTAGGTTTTAAAATGTATGTACGTTGGATAAAAGGGGTTGAGCCCTGGAAAGAATAGACAAAGTTGATCTGGTACACATGCCGACTATCATCGATCGGCTGTGCTACCACTGCGATCAAGTCATAGGTAAGTGGGGGGATGCTGTAAACGCCTGATGGGTGCGAGTGCGCGTGAGAGGGAGGAAGTGGACACATGGAATGGCTCGGTTGACATGCGGCATAATCCCGGCGCTGATGCGGGCAGACCTATGCCGGGGGAGACGAAGACGTGCAGTTGTGCCTCTCTGGGGATCTTATTTCGCTCTCGAGACACAGCGCGCCGCCATCTGTTGGGGTCACAGCGCTTGAAGTTTCTCAGGCTTGCACAGGAACTAACTCGAACATATGCGTAGCGCCCGTAAGAAGAAAACGCCGATCACCTCGACGGAAAAACGAGATGGATCCACGAGCAATCCTCACACGACGAGGACGGTGATCAGACGGTTCCATGTTCTGCTCAAGAGACAACGACAGCTTCAGAAAGGCACGTCCAACGGAAAAGAGTTGCGGGAGGTGGAAGGGGAGATCGAAGAAATGGGCGGACTGGCGGCGTATCAACGGATGTCGAGCATCGGACAGGGAAGGGATCGGGGAGGCGGAAGCGAGAAGATATTGATCGAGTGGCTTATTGGACTAGGCCTGTCTGAGAGAGGCGGCGAAGGACGGCTGAGGTGGGTCGTCTCATTCTCATTCTCAGCATGCCGAGACATTACTAGTCTGCTGGAGGTCGGGGCGCTCAAACCAGACAACTACGGGTCGTGTTCGTCGTGGATACGGACGACACCAATCGACCTTCGAAGCAGACACCCGTCCATCATCGAGCAGGATTTTATGACGATGGACGTGAACGAACACGGGGCGAGATGGGACATCGTGAGTCTCAGCCTGGTCGTGAACTTTGTGCCAGACCCAAAGGAAAGAGGTGAGTTCAAGGTGTTCTATGATACACCGGGATCTGAGGTTTGCCAGGACGGATGCTGGTCTTGGCGCACGAGTTTCTGCGACCGTCAGGGCTGTTGTTTCTCGCGGCAAGTCGTTCTCACACTCTCAGCGACAGTGCAACTGAACGGGACTAGCTTCCCTCGGGGTGCGTCGAGAATTCGCGGTACATGTCGTTCGACCGCCTCGGGGTAGTGATGAGCACGATTGGGTTCACTGAAGTGGAGAGAAAGTGGCGACAAGGCGGAAAGATGGCATACTGGCTGTACCGTAAGACAGGACCGCTGAAGACGGAGGAGGTGCGAAAGAAAGCTGTGTGTCGGGGAGGTAAAAGGAACAATTTTTGTATCGTCCTCGGTGTGATTCTGTGAAATACGAGCGTGTTTTACTTTTTCTTTTCTACTTGTATCATGCTCACCACCCCACGACTGCTCTTGAATCTGAAGAACCCGGTGCAGTCACAGCAACCAGCCCAGCGACAGCAGAATAATCACCTTCACCATCATCTAAACGGCCCTTTCCACGCCCAAAATAACCCTCCACCTCCGCCCAACATTCACCATCCACAGACAATCCAGATCCCAATGCTCGGCACGCTTCAGGTGCCTCCCCCACAACAGGCAAACCAGGGCCCACCGCCCCAACAGCAGACCCTACAAGGACAGGGCATTCCTCCACCTCCCCCGCAAAACGGCCAGGACTTTACCCTCTCGAGCGTCTTGCACTTCTTGCAGACAGAATGGCGTCGGTACGAGCGTGACAGAAACGAGTGGGAAATCGAACGCGCCGAGATGAGGGTCAGTTGATCTCTTTTTTTTTCCTTCTCGTCATTCTTCCCTTTCCATCCTTGTAGGCACGTATTGCTCTCCTCGAGGGTGAACGCCGTTCGTTCGAAAATGTCAAGTTGGACCTCATGCGCCGTATCAAGATGCTCGAGTATGCTCTCCGGATGGAACGGTGCGCCTCCTCACCCCGTTTGCCGTGCAGTCTTACTCGTTTCCCCACAGCTCAAAGCAACTCGCTCCAACCGTACCCCCATCCAAGCTAGCCTCCATCCAACAGAGCGCAAGGGACGACACTCAGAGCCATAAAGACGGCAGCAGCGGAAGTTCTCCGAGGAGTGAGGGTACGTCGCTCGTCCGTCCCCTTCTGAGCTGCAGTAACACCGCATCTCCTCGCCAGGTTCACCTCTTCCCTCTGAGAAGGCACCAAACGGCGTCGTTACACATGTCCCCTCGGCTCCTTCTGCCGCCGCCTCCGCACCTCCCGCGGCCACCGTTATGGGGAAAGTTCCTACTGGCCGTGATCCCAAGTCGCGCGCACGAAGTCGAGAGTACCTCAAGCAATGTCTTCAAGAGATATCCTACCTCACCTCCCCTCAGGCAATGAATCCTCTTCCGAACCGCCCTCTTATCTCGAACCCAAACCCAAGCATGGGTCTTGGCACCAATCCACCCGCAGGAGTCGGACTCGGTAGTGGGATGGCGGGAGGCATGGGCCCCGTTGGACAAGGGCAAGGCCCACCACAGGCCCAGGGTCCCTCACCCTTTGACTCCATATACAACGGCCGTCCCAGGAAACAACTGCCAGAGTCAGTCGGCCCAGGGGTCGGCGGAGCACCAGGAAAGGATTTCCCAATCCTTGGGAACACTGTCATGTCCGGTCCGGTTAATCCTTCTTCCTCTGGTCCGCTCGAACGGCCGAGTTCGCTCGCTATGGCTGGGCCAGGCATATACCCTCAACAACATCAGCCGTCTATACAGGCCCAACATCCGCCATCGCAGGAAAGCCAGTTACAGCGGGGCCCTCCTTCGTCCCAACCTCCTCCTCCTCAGCCACCAACACAACCTCCGCAACAACAGCAACACGATGCCGTCGGACAGACCCCCGCAATCCAGGATGGCGAGGTTTCGAAACTAGCGACCATGATCTTCCGTCCCGACGATGCGGGCGAATGGAAAGAGAAGCTGCGCTCGTCTTACGAGCACGTCCAGCAGTGGAGGGAGAGCGAGGACGAGGAGCCCGAAGAAGTCGGTGAGGAAGAGGACGAAGCCGAGTCGGTTGGCGTTGTCGATGAGGCCGATGGCGAAAGCACGAAACTCTGGAAAGCGAAACGGACGTTGAGAAAGTGAGTGTTTGGTTTATTGTCGTAAAAGCTCCGTTCACTAACCCATGATATAAAGCCATCTCGACGCAGTACGTGCGCTCGCGTTCCATCCCACGGAGCTCTGCCTGGCCACTGGCGGTGACGATTGTACCGTCAAAATATGGCGCATGGACGTCGCCAGTCTGGCGTCCTCCAAGTGCGTCAAGGATTTCCCGCTCCCCCGTCTGTCACTCATGTATTCATAGCGCCCGTGTCACGACGGAGAGCGAGCCTCAGCTCACCCTCCGCGGCCATTCGGCTGCCATCACGCGGCTCGTGCACTCTCCAATGCGCCAGCTGCTGTACAGCGCATCCCTCGACTCAAGTATCCGCGTATGGGCGCTTCCGTCGCCCACTCATACAACCTATGCTCCCTACGACGAGTCATCCTCCCGAGGCGAACTTATTGGCCACACAGATGCTGTGTGGGATCTCGCACTCGTTCGGGACGAAAGCACGCTGGTCAGTTGTGGTGCTGAAGGAACCGTCAAAGTATGGGACGTCACTGCGCCAGGAGCCGGCTCGCTCCTGCTGTCGTGGGGCTACTACGGCTCGGAACGAGAATACACGGAAGACGAGGAGGAAAAGGAAGGTCCTCCCGGGGCTACAGCGGTCGAGGCGATCAAGACGGACCTGAAAAAGGTCGCTGTGGCATATCAAAACGCAGTCGTCAAAATATTTGATATTGAGACTGGTAAAGAGGTCTCACGATTGGCTACCGATGCGACGTACGGTGAGTGTATCCGTCCATATATTCACGCATGAACTCAGCGTGTCCGGTAGACGGGACACCTGCGACACAAGTGAACCGGCTCGTATCACATCCTACCATGTCCTTCATCGTCACCGCCCACGAGGATAAATTCATCCGCATATTTGACATTATCACCGGTATGATGATCCTATCTGTGATCAAAGCTTCTTATTCTCTAATTTCTCGCTCGCCAACAGGACAATGTACGCATACGATGCTCGCCCACCTGGACGGCGTCACCTCGCTCTCGATCGACGCCGCCGGCTTTTCGCTCGTCTCTGGTTCACACGACTGCTCGACGCGGTTCTGGGACCTGTTTGGTTCCCGGTCATGCACACAGGAAGTGACGACGCACCGGGAAAAGGCAAGGGAGGGCATATTGGATGTCGAGTTTCATCCCTCATTGCCATTCATGGCTAGCGCTGGCGCGGACGGCGTGGTCAAGCTCTACGCGTCGTCATGATTCGGTTCTGTCTCTCCGTTTTTCTGTCGCTTGCACGTCTTTCTTTTTACGTCTGTTTTTACCCCCCAAGCTTTGCGGGTATGCTCCACTCGGCTCACGTTTTCCCTTTTTTTTCTCTCCGTTTTTATGTTGTTAAAAAGATCAAGTAATAGCGCTCTCTTCGTTGTCTGTCGTACGCATACATACGCATTTATGGGCCGGGAATTCTGATCACCTCATTGGATCTGGACGGATGGCTACAAACAGTCAGGTCAGACTTTTTTTCGGCGTGCGCTCGATCAAATCTTCCACGCCAACCAACTCCCTGGGGAAAAGAATAAATAAATAAAAACGGATAAAGAAGACGAAGGAAAAGACGTAAATTACAAAGGGCACAAGTCTTTGAAACGGGGAGTAGGGCTACAAGAGTTGGCTAGATATACATCAAGAAGATGGTATTGAAAATCAGAAATCCCGGGGCCGCAAAGAAAGATTATGTATTATATATGTATGGATATGTGTAACCCCGGAGAACGCACACCACACACACATACACACGGGTTACACGAGAACGTTCAGATCACTGTTTCATAAGTCAGTAACACGTCCGCGGACAATCATTTCGTGAAAAAGGACAGACACGAAAAAAAAGGAGGAGGGACCAAAGACGATAAACACACCAATCTTCATGCCCTGGTCCGCCGTCAGTAGCTCCAGCCCCAGCTTATGCGGCTCAAGCCTCTCCCGACACTGCCCACCAATGACCTCGCTGATCGGCCGCTCCGTGCAAAACTGTTCCTTGCAATGCATGACGTACACCCGCAGACCCGCGAGCGCCCCGTGGAGCGCCTCGGGCGAGAGCGGATTCCGTCTCTGTCTTTTCCTCGGACGGGCGGACCCCCCGCCGTTGCCCCCATTGTCGCCATTGCCATTGCTGTCCAGGGGGATCACATCGGCGGTCGACGACGACTTGCGCGCGAGCACGACCTCGGTCGCAAGTGCGATCATCTCCTGCACGAGATGGTCCGGGCTCAGATGTCCCCACAGCGCATCGTCCGGCCGCCCAGCGGGGTACGAACACTCGATGAACACGGCGGACAGATTGTGCGGGATCTTTGGGGCCGCCGCGCGCCAGACGGCGACGTTCCGCGGTTTGACGGCGACGCTGTCCGGCTCGACGTCGCCGAAGAAGAGGAACTCGTGTAGGGTGGGGACGTGTCGGACGAAGAAGCACGAGCTCTCATATGGACCCGAGCTGTTCTTGCCGTGGCTGAGCGGCATGATACGTACCGCGACGTCGGGGAATATCGTCTTGTATTTACTATCGGCGTGGATGCTGGACACCATCGAAAATGCGCGGCCCGGTCCGCGCCGAGGTTGAGTAGCGGGATTTTAGTCCGATCCATCGGAATTTGATGAGATGAAGGATAGAGACACGAGACTTACGCGTGGTAGACCAGACGACACTGCGGATCAGACTCGTCATAGGTGGCCAATCTGGGCCAGATGCGATCGGAGAAGACGGTCTCCAAATCTTTGAGCGTCTGCGGGGAACCGCATATTCGTTTCTTGTCACCTCCAAACGTGCCCGCGGCCATGACGAGAGAATTGATGTGATCCATATGTGCGTGCGTGAGCAGAAAGCATCTATGCCAGATTTTTTTTTAAAAATTGGTGAGGGACGAGGACGTGAAAATAGAAAAACGCGCTCACTTGACGTTGGCATACACGGCAGAGGGCGTCATCTTCTTCAAGGATTCGCCCTCGCCAAACAGGCCTGGGTTGCGCTTCATGATATGCCAGAGCGCACCGTGCCCGGACCCTTGGAGCAGTGTATGTCAGGGCGCGCAAACGTCGGACGCGGTGATGGCAGACCTGCTTCGAGCGCAAAGAGACCATCCTCCCAAGACATATCGCACGGCTTGACCAGATATCTGGGTAAGGATGAGACACTGCGAGACCACGGAGAGAAATTAAAACAGACCCAGACAAGTTAGTTTCGTCGAGACCGCCGCCCGAGCCCACGACGATGATATCGAATGCGGGCATGTACGAAGGGGCGGGGACGAGCGAATGGACAAGAATTGAGTATTTATATGGGCCTGACAGTCAGAACTGGGGTCGCTCCCGTCCCGTCGGCTAATTCGATCGACGGCCTGAATTCGAGTCCCACTGACCCCTTTTCTCTTCCTCCTTCCTACTGATTAGCACATACACCGCAGTCCACATAGCCACCCCGCTCTTGCCTTGTTCTGAGGACAATCTCATATCCGGCAAGATCGATTCTCAGATCGCGTGAGAACCACAACAAGGGTCTACTATGTGATGAACAGACACACGCCACTTTCAATCAACCTTTTTGGGGAGCAGCCATTCGTGGAAAAAAGTAAAGTAAAAGAAAAGCAAAAAGGAACGGATGCATAGGAATAAGGAGTGTGTACGCATGAGTAAATATGAGTTATGTATTCCAGAAAGATCAAACAAGGCGAACGAGTCATACTCCGCCAACGGAACTGCCGGATTACGAACCCAATAAACTGTTCAGTGCTTTTTGTACATCATAGTCGTGTGCTTCAAGTGCCGTGACTGCCTGACTACGACCGAATCCCATCGCGGCCAGCTGCCTGACAGGCTCGACGTCATCGTCCACCGCCGGCGTCGTCGCACCCGGTTGTCCGGGCCCCGCGACACGCGATGCGGGAATGGGTGGCATCGTCTCTTGTTTCTTCTTCTTTCCGAAGGGCAAGCGAAGCTAGAACAAGAAACGATTAAAAATCACCGCCAACACGCACACGCAACCTCGTAATCAAAAACTCACGCTAATCTTTGAGTGACGTGGGGGTGGAGGGGGCTTCTCATGCGCCGCATCTTTCGTCGACGAGGAAGACATCGATGGCCGCTGCGCCTTCGGAGACGCAACTCGTGGCAGTGGTGAAGTCGCACGCGGCTGAGGGGAACCAGACCGTATCGAGGCATTCGTGTGAGGAGAAGCAGGCCCTCGCGGGGACGTCGTTGGCGATACAGTCGGAAACTGTTTCGTAGCATCAGGTGGAGACCCGGGATTCGTGACGGCCGCCGAAGTTCGTGACGTGAACGAGTTGTCGAGCTTGAGCGCCTGAGACGTATCTACCCCTCCGAACGCTTCCTCGAATGAGATGCCACTACCCATGACGACTTGATTCGCCTCTGCCTTCTCAGTTGGAGGAGTAATCGGTTGGACGGCCGGGGGACCCGATGAAAATGTGTCATCAGACGAGACCCTTGCAGGCAGTGCTGTTGGAGCATCCGTTGAACCGCTATTCACAGGCAACGAGGATATATTCGGCGTCTTGTCCGTAGCCGTCACCACGGCTTGTATGGTCGGAGTGTTACTGGTCGCGGGAGGTATATCAAACGAAGGCTTCGACGGGAGCTGTTCAGTCGCCGCCCCACTTCCACCAAAGTCAAAGTTATCCTCGAACGCAGATTCAAACGAAAAGTTTGAGACTGTCTGCGACGGAGCGGTGGACGAGCTCTTTCCAAACGCTTCGTCAAAGCTGCTTATACCACTGCTATCCTTGCTTGCAACGTTGGTGGGAGCGTTGATAAACGTGAATCCAGAATCCTGGCTGTCCTCAAGAGGGGCTGTGGGTTTCGCAAGGGGAACTCCGAATGCATCAAACGCGGCTGAGCCATTCTGAGGCGGTGGAACATTGTCCGGCTGTGGTGCGGTCACTGGTGCGGAAGGTGCCACCACTGGCACATTAGCTACCCCAAAGATATCCTCAAGCGAGACAGCAACCTGGAATGGCGCAGGTGTGTTCTTGATTGAGGATCTTTCAAAGGGACGTGCTTCCCTGTCCTGTGAGGTCCTCTCCTGACTTTCATCATCGCTGTCCGTATCGCTGTCCGTATCATCGTCATCCAACTCATGCAGATTCGCGGACAAGTCCGTCTCGTGCTCTTGCCCACCAGATGGAATGTCGTCCAATGCGGGAAAGTGAGTAGTAGCAGAGCCCAACGAGTGAATATGCGGCGTTCCCTCCCCACCAAAATTCGTAGGCGTATTGCCGTTGGGAGGCGTGCTGAATATTTCATCCGAGGGAGATGACATAATTTCCCCAAACTCTTCCAACATCGGTTTGGCTTTCGGTGTAGTTACACCCGCATCCATTGCCCCCTCCTTGTCCGACACAGCCTTTGGTGCAGAGTCGAAAGGCTGAGAGATGCCAAATGGATCATCGAACATTGTGACTACCACATCAGCCGGAGTCAGACTGGGGATAGGTGGTGGGGGCGTAGTGAAGGATGACTGTGACCGAGGAGTCGACGTTCCCGAGGACGTCACCAATCTCTCGAATGGGTTGTTGCTCTTCACTCCGGGACCCAAGGGACTAGCACCCGTGATGTCAGGGGTAACTGGCAATGGGAGGGCAGCAGCAAATGCGAGTGAGTCAGCGGGGGACTTCGTCCTCACGGGTACAGGGAGCGGCTGGGGCGAGGCCACTGTCTTCTCGACCTCGGCCTCGGCCTCTATTCGTTCCCTGGCCGCATTGATGACATCTTCTTCCGCTTCTTCGAGCTCGAGGTCGACTTTGGCCTTCTCCGATTCTTTTGCGGCAAGCTGTTTCCGGGCAATCGCGAGAAGACCTTTTTGTTGTTTGGCATCCTTTTTGGCCTTCTCGACCTCCTGCTTGACCGTTGTGATTTGTATGGTCGCCTCAGCCATACGACGGTTGAGGTCACGAACTTCCTCCTTATCGCGTAAGAACGCTCCCTCGATCTCTGCCTTCTCCACCCGAATCCCACTGAGGTCGCTCTCGCTCCTAATCAACTCCTCTCTCACTTTCTGGATCTCTGCATTCTGGTTGGCATGTCGTTCCCTGAGCGTATTCAATAGGTTTGTCTCCGTCTCGAAAGAAGCCTTGGCAGATGCGAGCTGTGTCTGCAAAGCGGAGAGCTGAGCCGCTTGGTTGGCGAGCGTAGCTTCCAAGGCTCCTCGTTCGGCCTTTGCGTCCTGAAGCGACTTGTTCGTCGAATTGACCTGGTTCTGGAGATTTCCGATCTCCGCAGATTGATCATGTAGTGGTGCATGCGAATGTGTTTCATCGTCATCTCCGAGAAGATCCCTGTGAAATGCTAAACCCCAAAGACATGGATCAGGCATCCGAAAGACACAGAATACACAGAGACGCACAACCGTGAGTAGCCGAACTGAAAGGATCCTCTGGCGCTTGGGTTGGATGGTATGACAAAGGCGGCGTAATCGCCGAGGGCACGGGCCCAGTAGCATGGGGTTGAAGGGCGTTGTGCTGAGGTTGGGTGTTCACAGTCGATGTCGGAGGAGAATCGTCCCAAAGGAGATCATGAATTGGTTCACTTGGATGGGTAGGAGACGTGGCTGTGAACGGCGAAGTAGGACCGTTTGCTCGCATGGAAGGTGGCATGAGGGTGGTTGGAAGCGCAGCTGGGATTTCCTTTCCCGATATTTTGCCTTGAATAAGATGCATCGCTATCGCAAAACCGTCTCGTGTTAGACGGCCATCGTTGTTGATGTCAGAAAGATCCCTTCGGAGTAGTCAGGTGGTATCCCAAGTGTCACGGGATAACGACACCCACCAAACTTGGGCGAGGACATCCTCGGGCAACTTGGACTGTAACATGAAGGGAACTGCCACGTCCCCCTCGATATATCCCCGTTTGTGCGGGTCTAGAGTGTCAAAGAGATGGTCTGCGCTAGCCTTCTGAACTGGGGTTACATCCCAGTGTGCCGCAGCTTGAAAAGGCAAGCCAGGGAAGAGGGGAGCAGCAGGTGTTTGTGCAAGTGGCGCTGAGCGGCGAGACGGAAGTGCAGGTGCCAGATTTGATTGACCTGTGAAGTTTGTCTGTACAGATGGTTGCTTGAGAGGTGCCGAAAATGACGTTGTTGCAGGGCTGTTAAGATGAGCACTACTGCCAGTTGTGTGGGCGGCTATGGAAGTTCCACTCGCTTGTTCGTACAAACCAGGAGGTAGCGAAGTAGGAATGAAGGATAGCTGGTTGGACATGCTTGCTTGGATTAGGTACATGGCTATAGTAAAGTCGGTCAGGTCGAGCGCGCCGCGATCTTGCGTGTCTGCCAAAGACCTACAAACGTGCTTAAAAATAGCGCAACATCAAACGGGAAGATATGCATACCATATCCGTGACAGTTTGTCGACTGGAAGCTTGGACTTGACAAAGGTGCCGCGAGCTTTATCACCTATATCCGAGGCTAAGTTTCGGACCCCAGCCAAGAAAACAGAAGCATACCATTCAGAAGACCGTTTACTGGCCCACACCCTTGGAAGAGTCGCGCAAACTTGGCCTTGTCTTGTGGTGTGAGGAGAGGTAAGCCGGGTGGAGGTGACTTCGGGATTGAAATGCCGGTGCCTTGCGGAATCAAAGGTGCATGGACGCCATCAATGTTGGCGAGTGGACCCGCTGTGGTACAAAAATGAGCGAATGTGATAGAGAACGAGAACGAGAGCGCACGTTTGCTGAGTAGCGCTCGAGAGATCTTCTCCCCCTTCTGGGCCCAACCTATGAGACGGACGGCGACGGTGACACCCTTTCTGGTGAGGAATCCATTGTTGTCTTCGTCTGCGATGTTCCATATCTCGCCGAGCACGGCGGGTGCGAGTTTTGCACCGCCAAACACTCTGACTGCGACGTCGCCGGTGAGAATGCCAATCTTCTGGGTATCTGCTTGGGCAAAGATCTGGTTGACGAGGGCATGTTCGGTTGTTGTCGGGGTGAACTGAGAGGCCATGACGAAGAGAAGAAGGAAGTTATAAGTTAACAATATATGCGCATCCAAAGTTCGAGTCGTGTGTAACTTG
>JBBPMR010000571.1:0-17931 GCA_038090415.1 Rossbeevera mucosa | reverse complement strand
TTGCGTCAAGTTCATTCAGTAATCCGTTTTCGCACCAACCCCCCACCTTCAACGATCCGTTCCATCATGAAGTATCATCTATCAGTGCTCTACACAACCAGTGTTCCTACGAAGAATCCGCATTCATCAATGCCCAGGAGACGCGAGCTCCGCGTTTGGACCATGCTGTATCACCGCACGAGAGCAGTATCATCTTCCAGAGACCAACCAGTCGTTCACGCAGGGACCGTAGAGGAGCGACCCGACTGCTAGGAGCATCTACGGTCGATTCTCGCTATTCGCCCTATCAACTTGACATGCCAAAGAGAGACACATCCACATCTACTCCCACCCATCATTGTCACTGGAACGATGACGGTTACCTCTGCGGCGCCGTCGTAGTAGGCACCAAGGCCTCTATCTGGCGGCACTTGCACGAAGTACATGCGATCCAACTCAATACCGACAAGACCATGCAAACCTGTATGTGGGAGACTTGCGGGAAGTCGATGCGGAGGGAGAGCATTGCGCGGCACATTCTAACAGTCCATTTTCATGACAAAGTCGAGTGCCCAAGCTGTAGGACGCATTTTGCCCGCCGGGATTCTTTGCAGAGGCACCAGAGGTCATGCGGGCAGAGGGAAGAGGCTCCTTCACAGGACGCGTTTCCTCAGGTTACGGCACCGGTGGAATAGGCTGGTAGTTTGGATTTCAGAACACTTCAATATCCATGTATATATATACACAAGTAACTTTTGTTCAGTACTAGTTTCTCCTTGGTGGTCGTATTCCATATTTGTACGAACATGAATGTTACTATCAGATATCTTGATTGATATCTACGTAGGCCTAGGGCATTTCACTAAGATACATTGTAGATACATATGATAACTTGCTAAAGCCAAATACACCTCCGTAAGCAACTTAAGAGCTCCCTCCCGGATATTTAACTTTCCCCCGTAGCACTTCCATAAGGAGTCCTACGGCGGAACCCTCTCTCTCCCCATGTCTTTCTTTCTTACCCTTGTCCCTCTCCCCTCCCTGCATGACAGCAGACCGTCTCCGCTCGGCGTTGCTTCCTTCGACATCCTGGCGAACGCGCGAAAACACGGGTGCGGTCTGCAATGCAACAGCGGGCATCGAGAACCTTTTCCGCCGTCGTGCCGTATCCTCCCTCGGAACCACACCCACACCGTCGCCCGTCAGGATCGAATCCTTTGACCTGATCTCACCATCATCGAGAGATCGATCACGTGAACGAATCTCGATCCCTGTCCCCACATCGCCCAAACTCTCTCCCTTCCTCTCCCTCCCCTCAGATTCTTGTCTTTGTTCTTGTTCTTGCTCTCGTTGTAGTTCACGATCCTGATCCTGATCCTGCTCTTGCTCTTCGGCCTCGTCGTCCCTTTCTTTCACCGAACCCAG
The DNA here is from genome assembly GCA_038090415.1 of Rossbeevera mucosa. NCBI lineage: Eukaryota > Fungi > Basidiomycota > Agaricomycetes > Boletales > Boletaceae > Rossbeevera > Rossbeevera mucosa. The sequence continues at coordinate 16,527 of JBBPMR010000571.1, read as the reverse complement.
ACCGGTGCCGGGGGCGCTCGAAATCGAAGAAGGTATACTAACACCGCGCTCGTGTAAAGTGAAATCCTCAAGAATATCGTGGTAACTCCGTGGACGTGCCGGGGAAGGCCGGACCCGGATCGGACGGGTTGGAGAGTGGACATCTCGGTGTGGACTGCCCTCGTTCGATGACGCTTCCTGGATGTGCATGCCCGAAAGAGGCGATGGTGGTGGCTGCGGCAACAGCGGCTTTGGGTCCGAATCCCCAGAAGAGATGCGAGGGAGATGCACTACCCGCCTCGAAGGGCTGCTTGTTGCGCTCTCAGATTCGCCACCGTACGCCTGAGCATGTGTGTCCTTTAGCGGGCTCCCCGCTTTTGTAGGGCTCACGCTGAGGCGCGATTTTCGTGAGGGGCTGCTGCTGAGTGCCACTCTGGAGGAACTTCGGCTCAACACACCCACGGCAGGGCTAAGGTCCATCGCCATCAGTGCTTCACTGACATCCTTGTTGGCCGCTTGGCGGGATGGGATGGATAGCCAGGGCTGTATTCCATGGATGGCGTTGGGATCTTCGTCGACCTGAGGCGTGGATGGTCCGTCTGATAGCGTCTGGTCGAAATACGGCTGGATTGTAGATGATGCGGCAGAAGATGGCCCAATACTCGTTGGGAATGGAAGAAGGAATGGAAAGGCCGCTTCGTAACACTCTTCGCAAGCGCGGGCTGGCTTCGGTTTCTGCCTCTTGCGTATAGGCGACGCATCAGCATCATTTTGTGCTATGTAAAATGTCTTCGAGACAAGTTAGTTCGCCGAGGAGGTGGGTTACGCAGGAGAAATACCTTGCTGGAACACGCTGCACAGACGACACGGCCACAAAGCCTGCAGTGATGTTTCCTTCTCCAAGCACCACCTCCTCCCGCCTTCTTCCCGGCTTGATGCGTCTCGCTCTCACTCCCAGAGTCTTGTTCGATCTCTGACTTCTGCTTTCCTACAACACCCTTCGTATTCCTCTTTCCAAATCCCCATCCGAAGACGTCACCCAACTTCAGGTCTAAAGCGAACCCGAATGGCCGCCCGCACTTCATACATGTATCGGTCCTTGCATCCGGAACCCAAACAGGCGGAAGGAAATTGTCGAGCTGCGCACGACGGGGTCGGGAGGTCGTTTCATCTCCGTCTCCCGTCTCTTCAAAGTCGGCAGTATCTCCCTCACTTGCGAACGCGCGTAGTGCGCGTCTGAGATGGACGCCTGAGGAACTGGCTGAGAGGGTTGAGTCAGGATTTGATAATGCCAGTGCTGCGAGATGCGCAGCACGTGTGGTCCTGATGGAGTCTACCCAAGATCCGAGGCCATCTGGATCCTTCGCACTGGATGTGGATGGATCTGATGGAAATGAGGAGTGAAAAGGCTAACGAACATGAGGCAGGGGCGGTGCTTACCATAATGCAACGAAAACGACCCTTCTGGGCTAAGTACTTCCATCCTTTCCCCAAATTTGCTTCCAGATCCCGTGCTGTTTGGCCGATCTGCGACCATAACCACCTCCATGTCAACCAGACTCATGTAGCCCTTGCACGACCATTTTTCTTCATCGTTACCCCCGAGTGCATTTATGGACGGCCGCCTCTTGCGGGGGCTCTGACCGTCATGGACAAGGACGCTTATAACCGTCTCCTCACGCCCCAGCCATACTAAGTAATCACTAAATAGCAGGAACTCGAATGGCTTTCGTCCTTCGCCTTCGCCGCCTGATCGGATGAGCGTACCACGCTTTATAAGTTGTCTTCCCGGCACGACAAGCGGGGTGAGGACAGGTGGTAAGTCACGAGTGTTGCGTTGCAAAGATATCAATGTAAGCGTCTGTGCATATGCAACGAGCGACGCATTGAGAGAGGCAGTAACTGTCCATAAATCCAGTCAATAATCCGTCGAGAGAGCATATATTCGTAACCCTTACTCTTCTCAACCAGTGTTCGGACCTCCTGTAGCTTTTCCCATTCGTGGTCATCAGGATCAGTAGAGTCGAGTAAGTCCTTGAGTAACAAGAGATACCGTGGACATCGCTGTATGGGTGTAAGAAGGTAATCTGCCAACCTAAGATGCGCGCACGCGGGGTGAGATTCCTGGGCCCGCAGGAAGGCTGCAAAGGCTGGGTTCGCCGTGGAAGACTGTGAGACTGAAGTCAGAAAGGCCAACGCAGTAGGAAATGCAGTGACGAAAGGAGCATATAGAGAAAGATATGGAAAATGCGCTATAAGCAGGGATGATAACGAGGTGTTATGGTGGGTGGATGGGTGGAGACGTCTAGTCAGCGCAGCAAAGAACGCATGATGAAAATTCCAGATGTCGATAAAGTTTGAGAAGAGGGTGGTTATATCGTTTCGCGTCAGCAGAGGTTTGGATGTGTCCAGTGATCGAAGGATGGGCGTCAGAAAATGCTAGTGGAAATGAACAGTCAGGCATTCAGAACATCAGACGCATACATACATTGTAAACAAGATCAAGGCCGTCGAGATATGATTTCTCGGTGGTATAGAACTCTGAAATGATCTTGTGCCGCTTTGTCTGTCTGTCCTCGTGTGCCTGTGTTCGTTTGTGAGGCCCTGCTCCGTGGTTAAGCGACCTGTGCTTTGCCCGACGGTGCTGGTGCGTGGGGTGCGCCTCCTCTGTAAGTGAGTCGAATGAAGCAACGCTCGCGACAGATCGTCTGTGGGCCGCTGCGAGAGCAGAGCTAGGTGTGGTTGGAAGAGAGATGCGGCGAAAAGGAAGGTGAGGAAGAGGGAGCGGGACGGTGGACACCGACTCTGAGGTCGGGAACGACACGAAGTTGGACGATGACATCGTCTGTGACAGCGGCGACGGTCGGGTCGCACTTGGACGTGGAGACGTTTGCGGAGTAACGGGCCGAGTCTCAGACCATCACATCATCCCTCGAGGCCATAAAAGGAAAACATCCACTAAAAAAACATTTGGCCAACGTGGGGATCGAACCCAAGACCTTCGCGTTATTAGCACGACGCTCTAACCAACTGAGCTAGTCGGCCAATTGGAACTCGAGATAGAGATAATCACTTTCGGTCTTCAGTCTATCAAAAGGTGGAATCCACAAAAAACGTATGGCCAACGTGGGGATCGAACCCAAGACCTTCGCGTTATTAGCACGACGCTCTAACCAACTGAGCTAGTCGGCCGATGACTTCGCCCACGTAAACTTGGAGTGTGTGATTTTCCCTTTCAGAAAATTAATACATACTAAGTCGGGACAATGGGGACATAACACAGTGAATGAGTGAGACGGAAATGTCAGAGACGCAGATCGTAAGGTGATTGGCAGTCAGTGTTGTGCTCCTTCTGTTTAATTTCTGAAGAAGGAAGTCTCTGGTTATGCAACAGCTATGCCTTGCCGTGGAATTCTTTCGTAGGTTTCAACGAGGTTCTGCGCCTTTTAATTCTCAGTTGTGAACCCTCTTTTCCAGGACATGTGATTGAGTCATACCTTAGCCGGAAATGCTTCTCCTTTATGTGCCGTATGAGGTTGTACATTCGCATCGGCTTCGTGGAGCAGCCATGCCAGGGACAAGTACGCTTTTGTGACGTGGAGTTCATTCCATGATTGCGCTTTAAATGGCTCTTGATGCCGCTGGGCCTCATCTTGTGGTTGCATATTTTTCCATTCTCGTTCAATTGACAAAATAACTCTGACTCTTCGACGAGATCTCGATCATTGTGGACCGCACCCTTTACAAATATCGTGTGCTAAGTATGAGTCGGAATGACGTTCGTAAGGAAAAGGACATACCCATAACGATTGACTCTGATTATACCGATTCAAATCATCGTCTGTGGTCGATGCGAGAATGCTCCCACTCAAAGTGTCTCCACTTTGTGTGAGCTCTCTCATATTTTCCTTCGCCGAGCTTGATATTTCCGAAACAGGATTGCCACCAGTAAAATGAAAGAGGACCTCCTGTAGTATGTCAACGGTAAGTCTGAAATTATCCTGTACGATAGCATTTGACTCTCAGCGATATACCTGGTTGTTATTTTGAAATGCAAAATCAGCTACCCTCCAATGTGGCATGAAAACGCCCTCATTTTCAGAGCCCTCCACGACTTCTCTGTATGAAGCACCATCCCGAAACCACTGATGTTCACTAAACATGGCATGATCTGTTGGATTGGGAGCCTGAGGGTGACGTGATGCATACCGTAGGTGATCAGCAGCTAATATTTTTGGAACGTGGACCGACTCGGAATGAGATGTCAGATCATTCCTGACTGCGGCTTCTGCTTGTGGCGGGTAGACAAATGGTTGGGAAGTGTCTTGGCCCGGGTAAGACAATGAAGTACCAGACCGATCTGTGATCATCCGGTCCCGTGAACGTTCGAAGTGAGCGTCTTCTTTGTTAATAGGACCGTGACAAGCGCATAGGTTCTGCTTTTCCATATCGAAAGGTGGCTGATGGTAGTCGCTATTCGATAAAATGATGGGATTCTGTTATATATGCGGTCCACAATTCAGCTATGGTGAGTTTACAATGATCGCGTTGCACGGAAAGATCCTCACGCTGTAAAGATTCTCTTTGGTGCAATACAACGCGGGCTGCCAGTGCCAGCAGTGACTACACAACACAGGCGTTGACCTGTAGCACCTTGCGCAAGGGAAGTTAATAGAATTCATTTAAACCTGAGCGCGGTAGGAGTGAAAAGAGATACTTGACGCGGACATAAGCCTGCTGAAGGAGAGGGTCAGACTCATTAGCTTAAATATCCCGCGACGATGAGCAAAATAGGGCTGCGACCCTTGAATCGTCCGGAAAACGTTTTGCAGCCATTGCAGGTGTGAGAAGAATTACGGTGACTTAGACCTGACCACCCAAAGAGCTTCGAAAACCGAGATCTCGATATACATGCCGGTGAAGCGTACGTAAATGACACTCGAGATCTCCGAGGACTGCCGGAAGTGATGGGCAAGTTGGAGGCTTGCATGTCTGACATCGGGGCCAATTGTTTCCAGTAGGGTAGAATCCAATGAGTTAGTTGAGTAAATGGAGCCTTGGTCAGTTGAATGGACGCTAAGGACTTGATCGGTCCGAGTCCCTTGTTTCAAGGATAAAGGGGGATGATGATGAAACAAGAGTGGTTGGTGCTGTAAGTTGCTCGGGAGAATCTTTTCCATGCCTTGTCATTACACGCCGCACTTCACGCGTCGCCGCACCGATCTGAACAAGCTCTAGGCTATCTAGCACGGCACTTTCGGTCACCGTCGCTTTTCCCATCCTGGCTCCTCCCTGTGAGCCTGAGCACGCGATCCCGATTACAGGTATGTACATGTACCATTGTATTTGGGACTTCCTCTCAGCCCACCCCTGCCCACAGTGGGCAAGATCCTGCCCTGTAAATATGATTTTAACCACACTTGTGTGTTAATGCTCGGGAACCTTGCCTGGAGGGGTGGCTTAAACTTCTTGCGCTTGGACAAGCCCCGTGCTCTCTTGCCACACCAACTAATCTCCGCTTACGAGGGTTTGAGTTTTCCTGGCCATCAACGAGGCACCCAATAAGCAGTTTCGAAGTCAGATCTCCACATCTGAACTTGGATTGCCGCTCACACTCCGCAAACTTAGTGCCATCATGACGTACGTATGATGAAACGATGCCATAGTATTGGAGAGGTGTGTACCTGATGCATCAGGATAGGTCATACGACGCAATTACACGGACATGAACAGAATCACACGAAATGGAGGTTATTTCTTATCTGTCAAGACCAGCCTCAGGGATGCTTGTTTCGTCTTACCTGTAACTTGACCATGTAGGCAGCGGGTGGTTACCATCCAGAACATAAGCTATTTGATATTTCTTTTTGTGGAGTGCACATTTTAACTGTTCATCTTCAGAAACAGCTGGTCAAAACGTTAGCGGGGTATCCCTTGCCAAATTCGGCCGGTGGTCAGAAACAATTTTCCAAGAGTCAAAGCGAAATTACAACCCTTTGGCACAAGCTTCTCTGGGTCCCCAGTTGTGGAAACTTTGCGATCATGCCACTGCAGAGCCACACAATTTACTCGATATGTTCTTCTTGTTGACGCCCGCCCTTGCTTCTTGCTTAACTTCTTTCCATGCCCTCAGCTTCTTTGTGACTATATATAGTTATACTTGCAAACCTAGAGCGCGGGTCTTAACCTATCCAGCCAATATGCTTCAAAGTTCAAGATAAAATAACGGTCGGGGGATGTATGAGAAGTTCTGGATTTAGTTCGTTCTATGCAGATATTCCTCATTATTACAGCATGCCCGCTTCACACAAGAGACCCAAAAAGGTTCAACGGACGTGATGTCCCAAGTCCCGACTTCTCTTTCAGCCTGGCCTTGTGACCAGTAAGGTGGGTGCATCGAGCGAGGGGACAAGTTTTCTAGACAGCTGGTCGACGGTCTAAGATAATGCCATGTGCAAGGTTTAGCGGTCTCTTGGGGCTTTCCGGGCCCAGAAACAAGGCTAAAATAATCGCGGTGACGCGGTCGCATTCTGTACCCAGACGAACAATACGAAATCTTTACAACACACCTGTAAACAGCATTGAAAGGGATAACCGACCTGTAGCACTGACCTATGGACCTTTTGACCGTCCGATCCCATCCTCCTCCGATGATCATGTCAGCGACGAAGTCACCACAATACCCATAATAAATACGTCCCGCTCTGCCTTTTTTATTTATTCATTCTGAGTGTGGGGGAAAGCAAATTTGATATCGGGGAAGCCATGGAGAAACGTACTCAAACCGTGCTGTCTTTGCCCACGCTAACAACCATCCATGAGTCTGCACTCCATGCGAGGGACTGCAAAAAGAGGTTATGAACTTAACTGCCATGCCTAAACAGACTCGGAGACGGACGGACGAATCTTGCAACGAGAGTGCGATGTAACACTGAGTTGGATGGACATGAAGACTCGCCATCTTCCCCCGGGCCAGAGATGCACACCATAACCGCAATTTGCGTGGGCTCGACACTCCCAGCGCCAATTAGCGAAAATATTTAAACCTGACACTAATACCACCTTTGAGAACAATTCAGCGGCTTTGATTTGCCGCTTCAGTATTCAGACATGGGCGAGAGGGAATGAAGCCGATCTTAAGACCTGATATCCGCAAGGAGTAAGCGTCGCCTACTATCTTTTCAGGGACAATCCATAATTACCAAAACGGCTCTCATGGACAGACTCCCTCCTGAACTTTGGCTTTGCGTCTTTCTCTATGCCACGTACGTACCAGGGACTCTCATCCCCGATGTCTACGACAACGCCAGCCTTCTTGGCCCTGTTTTCATCAAGAGATACCACCCTGCCCTCCGGGAGTCTCTCGTAACTAAACGCGCCCTTGTTCGGGTCTGCAAACGATGGTGGCACCTCGCCCTGCCCATCCTCTACCAGTCTGTTTACATTGGCAGAGCGCGTTGCCTGTATTCCCTTTCTAGCACACTGATGCATTCTGCCGGAGGCAACAATACTACGATCGCAAGTACGCGATCCCTGGGTGACTATACGCAACGACTGGACATTGCCATACGTGATCGCCCTAAGGACGCAGATATTGAGTGTGACCTAGTGGAAGGTCTCATCAGACGCATGCCTCACCTTGCCATCTTCTCAATTACTGCTACCGCCAACTACGTTGATACGGATCTGCCGTACAAAATTTTAGGCGCACTCCAGAGCTCTGCGAATTCCTTGCGCGTGCTTGACTGGTCGTCATACCACCTAGAGGCGCCTGTCTCAAAGTTCAGCTGCCTCCTTGACTGTCCTCAGCTTCGTGTTCTAAGCTGTCCTTCCCTAAATATTCCCTCGGATACCCTACACACTGCTATGCCGCTTACTCTAACTACGCTCCGCTCGTGTCACCTACTCGTATCCGATGCCATCTCTACTACCCACACCCTCAAACACTCTCACCCTGATGCCGTTCACCCTCCTTCGACCCTCCAAGAGATTATCCTTGACCTGAATGAATACCCCGATGAGTGGAAATGCTTTTTCCGCGTGTATGGTCCCCAGTTCATTTCGCTCCATCTTCGCAAACCGAACAATATGTCATTCGACATCTACACTCCCTTGGAGATCCTCGCACCGGCATGCCCCAACTTACGTCACCTCACCATCACGCTTGTTGCTTTCTCAGACTTGTTCGGTCACATTCCCATCCTTCCACACATCCCAATCACTCGCCTGGGATTGCGATTTGGCGTTGCACGACCGGACAAATTGTCTTTTCGTGCTCTTTTCTCGTTCTTAGAACATGTGAGGCCAAGCATGCCTTCGTTGCGGGTGGTACAACTCCTGAACGAGAGTAATGTCGAGTGTTTGCTCAACACACACACCAAACTTGCTGTACACTTGTTACGCCCGTTCATGAAACCCGACGCACAAATCCGGATCGAGGACGAGGACGGGGTGTCATTGACAGGTGAGAGGTTATTTTCTTTAATCAATGTAGTAACTAACTATGTAGGCAGATAGATTGAAGGCGCTTGAATCTTGGTGATGGTTACGCTTGCTTGGAGAGCGTCGCAAAAAGTACGCTCATCAAGGTTACAACTTCAGTAGTTCCCTGACTGCCTGTTTTCCTTGTTCAGTTCGAGAGATGAAATATCTAGTGAAAATACAAACCTATGCAGCAATACATCCTTTCCCCGTCCCCGGCATTCTCTCATCGAAACTGAATCCCGGCTTCATAGGCTCTATCTCCCCCTTCGTTTCCCCATTAACATCACCAAAAATTTAAATTTTCATGAAGGCTGAGTGATGTTCATTGAATCTATGAGTTTGGGGATGATGACGCGCGAAAGGCGGCTCCACATGATAGTCTCACATTTGTCATTGTCAGTCATCCGAAACCAGGACATCATTCTGAGCGTGGTAATGCATTGACAACTCATTGTGATACGACTCAGTAAGTCGGATCATTTGCGCAGTCAGTAACATTTTTGACAGGGAAGACAGGTTCAGCTCGGACGATGGCCTTCGTGCCGTCAGACAGAATTTGCCCTCGTAGTATGACCAACGTTGAAGGTCCTCTTCAAGCCATTCATCATCGTTGGGATTGGGGATCGGAATAAAGATCGAGTGCATCGGCATCGGGATTACGAAATTTAAACCTGTTTCTTTCCCTTTATAGCTTCTTTGAGCTCCATGAGAGTCTTGACACGGAAGATGGAATTTATCTCTTTTCCATGGATCCAGCATCAAAGCGTGAGGATGTCCATGATGTTGATCATAGAATGAGGAGGTTGTTATGCAGCCATGGTGAGCATCGAGTCGTGACTCTTCTGATGTGCTTTAGTGATGCGGGCTTGTTGGACATTCATTGTCCATGCCTGCCAGCTGAGTGGACCCTCGATCGAATTTGTTGACATCTCCGACGTCCTTAGGTTTGTTTGTTTGATTTCTAGTACCGAATACCGTCGTTGTCCGTTGCGACTTTGTGCGGGACAGACCCGTATCTGGCTTTGATTGGCAGTGCACACGCATGATGAGCGGGATCACAGCTCTCTTGTGGACGGGTTTTGAACGGAACCAACGAGGTGCCGAACGATGTGCTACTTCCACTGACTCACTAGAGCTTTCCGACCTTCGTTGGACAGAGTTTCCAATGTCATAGTGAAGCATGTTCAATGAATCTCAAGAGGGCCCTCCACTCGATCCTGACTCTATATTATGCATAAGTAATCGTGGGGCACACGATGCATTGCATTGGTTGTCGCTCCAACGATCAGCAATCTCAATTGGATGCATATGGACGCGCGACGTGAGGTTTGTACATAATGGAGACACCAAGATCGCCGTGGTGTGAGAAGCGAATGCGTGGGGGTGTGAGCTGGTTGCTGTGAAAAAGGAATTGGAAGACTGATTTCATGAAACTTCGCTCCCCCCACCCCGCGCGGGCGCGCGATCGCGCCGACTCGTGGGTGCCTTCCTCCCTCGACTTCAAGGGTCCAACCCCACCATCAAATCAACTGGGGGCATTTCATTTGGCAGGAGAAGTCCGTCCATACGTACGTCTCCGTTCACGTCCATTCTGTTTCGCGCGTTAGTCCCCCCTCGCTCGCATTCTTTCCCAATTCTGCTCCGACGGAAGACCGTTTACCGAACGTGAGCCTGAGCGAATGGTCGATTCCGTGCGAGAAAGGAGGGAGAAAGAAGGTCACCCACGACCGAAGAACGCGGGGGATCACCCCTACTCGCCGGATCTGGCGCCTGATTAGTGACTCATAACACGAATGTTGCACTGGCGGGTTCTCATCGATTCGCGAGTTCAGTCACAGCGAAACCACGCTCGAGACGGAAGTCATGGAGGGCTGGATCCCATCGTTTGGCATGTGCCAGTCACGGTGGGTGCGTGTGCACAATACTACACACCCGTGCCGTACCATGTAATTGCGAAAGTACATAGACAAAGTGTGTGTTGCCGTGCTTTGCGGACGGACGCACACACGTAGATTTTTATCCACCGAATTTCCCTAGGACAACCAGGGCGCCGAATAACTAACTTGCCGCTGGCAGTGCAAGCAGAAAGTCGCCGGGGCTTAGTCAGCAAGAGGTGCATACTAGTACTGTGCCTGTCTCTTCAGCTCTGACCGCATGCCCTTCTTTTACCTTGGGGTTGCCAATGGCCTCAAAGAGGTCCGTTAGTTCACCAACTAGCTTCCTAACAACTCCAAGCATGATTTTTACCGTTGTTCAACAATATTGAATGATGTGGACCCTGTACTATAGTCTATGGGTCAAGGCACAGTACGGCTTACACGACTCGGAGTACTTGGTTTTGTCATGTTCTTGGTAATTTCCAGTACTTGTGCCAGCGGTCAACGCGTTTGACTCATTTTCAACCTCGATGAAAATATGTTCGAATTACTACGTGCACGAGAACGGATCTGCAAAGCACGCATAGTACGAACACGACAATGGAGTCATCGATACAAAAAACAGACGAAAATCTGAGCCCCACGTCGGCAGAGTATAAGATAACAAAGCCTGAGGACTGATTATCACAAAGGTAAAATGCGAGTATTGTTTATGCACCAAAAGAAGGACGAAAGATCGTTGGATGCAGTCGAAAACAGTACATGATCACCCATCGGCGAAAGCGAAAACCATAATGATAAAGAAAAGAAAAGAAAAACACAATCCATGCAAGTACAATTCTTACCTCCGCCGAGCCAGATGTGGAGGAGCACCAGTAGACTCCAAGACCCGGCACGAATCGCCCAGTCCCAAGTTCAGCTCATCATCTCCGCTCTCCATTTTGTTCTGAGATACCACGCCAAGACACTCCGGATCGTCAATCCAAGCAGCTTTTAACAACAACTCGTCGTCGGACTCTAGCTCCGATCCAGATTGGACAGCAACAAGCCCAGTAGCTGAGATACCCTTGGAGTGTCGGAGACGTGATGTGGTTTTGTTTGTTGACACCGACTTCAAGTCTGAGCCAATAGTTGTCTTAGAACGTGTGCGGGGCATGTTGGAACAGGACAACGCAGTCGATCCAAGAGCAGTGCTGAACGAGGACGCACCAGGCTTTGTGGAGTCAGATGCACGAATGGTACCTACGCGGTCCCGAGTAGGCCTTCGCATGGAGGGCAAAGAGCGACTCGGATCAGCTTCCTGGTGCATTCCCAAATGACCTGCACCAAAGATGCGCATTGAGTTCAGTTCCAGCGCCAAGTCTGACGGATGGCTCGGAGGGCGACTTGGAATGGAAGTCGAAGCTGATACGCCGGTGTTCTTGCCGACACGGAAGATGATATTTTCCCCGTGGGTAGGACTGGTTCGGATTGCCTCGACAGACAGCCTGAGATCGTCTCCCGCACTGCGCGGAAAGGAGCCTAAGAAATCCCCCACAAGCTTTGGCGGTCGGTATGTTGTAGGGGTTGAGCATGACAGAGGTTTGTCGACATAAAACGAAGTATCAGCAACGCCGCCCGAGAAGGACAGATCTTCATCTTCGCAATCATCTTGGATAGGAAGCCAGGATCCAGAGCACATATAGTCCTTCATCCGCGAACCTGGCCAGACATTTTCTTTGCCGATTGCAGAAATAGCACGGGATTTCACATGGAGGGGTCTACGCGAAGTTTGATGGGAAGATTGTCCCCTTGAAGATGAACTCGGACGGGTGCCAAATGGTGACGCAAGGGGTCGAGAATGGCCTGTATTTTCCTTGAGGTTTGTCGAACTGACACGCTTGGACGCGGGAACCGAGAGTAAAGGTTCCTTCACCGACGCTGTTCTGGTAACGGCGTCCAGATCTTGGGTGTGCTTGATCCTCTTCGCGAGGTGTGCCTTGTTCTCGAGGGCGACGCAACGCGACCGTTTAACCATCTGGATCGGTGGCTTCGAGCGGAGTGATGAGAAAACCGCCGTCGTTTCAAGGTCACATCGCTCCAAAATCTCTTCGGTCTCGTGAGTTATAGTTTGCACGCTGCCAGAGTCGTCATCTTTGCAGGACAACGCTCCTGAAAAAAACCTACTTGGGAAACGCGCCAAATTATCCTGTCGTTGCTAGCTGCTATCAAAACAAACAATTTCCACGCCTTCCTTAAAGCCTTCTGCTCCAAATCGTTTCCAGGATCCTCACCTCCAGCCAGGTTGTCGACGAAATCACACATGAAGATGAGTCGCTCTTCTATTCGCGATCATAATGCAGATGGCACTCTCTCACATACGCATCCTCGCACTTTCAGCTGACGCGGACCTATTCGTCCATACATTGCCCAAGCCCAAGCTTATGCTCCAGAACTTTGGATCACTATTAGAGTGGAAACAAAATCTCCAAGATTGCACAATGATACCGGTCAGCGATTGGCTCGAGTTCACGTTCGGATCAAGGGTATGGGGTGAAGACGGGACGCAGGAGTCTCGTAGGCGCAAGATATTTGAAAACGCGTATCTGAATTTCTCGCACTGGGTTTGTATGGAAGAAAATCTGATTCGCGACGAGCAAGGCTTCGTGAGGTGTGTATTTCGAATTCAGATTCTGGAAGGCTTTTTTTTTTGCGATTCTGAACGAATCATCGTATAGTTGAGATGAATGGACAGAACGGCTCTGGGTACGAACGACCGCGGTGCAGTGTACTCATCAACAGCCTCTCATCGACAAGGTCATACCCATCTACTTTAAAGCTGAAGAAGGCGAAGGAGCGTCAAAAGGGCGCGAATGTCGCATATTCTCATAACTGAAAAGATCGGATCGAAGAGTTCCAGAGATGCTTTGGACAATATTAGCCTAACGGACGAAGACCTGGGTAATAGACATGGTGGACCGCCCTACATAGTCATCTTGGCCGACTTTGGTTGCTCAGGGTCGTTTTCCAGCACGTTCCCCGAGTCGGATGCAGATGCGGATATCGGTGACCCGTGTCTGCGCATCTACGCTGCGGGCCTCGATGCCTCAACGTATCCGTTCTTCTCGACCCGTCCTGCGCTTGAGACGACCCTCAAAACAATAGTAGGCCTTCAACAGGTGGTTGAAGAAGAGAAGTCATTCCAGAGACGCCTTGCTGCGCAAATGAGGTTGGGCTGGGAACCAACTGCGGAATACATGTCTTGGGAGGGAGTGGAAATCTAGACTCTGGAGCTTGAGGCATGAGGGCTGAGGTGCAGCTTTGAGGCTATATGAAGTGTTGTTACTATGTACACTTTGCTGATGTTGATGTGACTGTGATTGACTGTTAGAATCGTAAGAAATAACACAGCCACTGGCAGCAAACTTTCTTTGTGAATTCCAAATGAACGCAAAATGAATAGAGACAGTTATATTTCCACTTCCCTTCTGTCTCTCTTACTACAGAAACTTTCATTTACTCCACCACCTAGCATGGACAATGTCCTCAGCAACACAGCGATCGAGAGAAATCCACAAGATTGGTACAGGACCCTAATCAAAAATGACCCTGAATCCCGCTACATTGTCACACAGCTCTCCCTCTTCAAGCAGCCGACACCCCTCCTTGATTTTCAACATGAGTTTGTTGTTATCATTGTTCAACCTCATGATCACCACTTCATACTGTAGGAAACTCTAGTAGAAGTCACTAAATTGGAATGTAGTACTGTACCTGTAGGAAACTCTAGTAGAAGTCACTAGAGTAAAGGCTACACTACGAAGGTTTGGAATAGCTATGATTACGTAATATGGTGGCTGTACTACCGCACACTGTTTGCTATCTGCATGATCTCCAACACATACAACACACCATCAAAATTTCCCACTCAGTCCATGACAACACAAGGCTCCTTTCACGCATTGGCATTCATGGTGCTGCAGATGACACTCTCAGAGTGCTTGGTCAACATGGCTCCATTGAAATCCAAGCTCACATGGTTCACAATCTCACTTGGGATGTGGATTGAGCTCCATCCCTCTCCAACATCTCCCTTCTGATTTGCCTCTTCAGCCAGAACATCCCAATGTATGATCTGCTCAAAACTTCTTGCTATGCATTTGCATGAGCAGTCCTTGATGCGATCTTTCTTATGTATGATGGACACATGCAAGTCCTGAGGCCCTGATTTCTTACTCAGCAAGCCCATTTTCTCTGTATCAGCATATGCACCATGAGGGCTCAGGAACTTGCACAAGCCATTTCTTCTACCTGGACCACTTTAAGACCTAATGGTGGCTTCTTTTTTTTGTTTTTTTTTGTTTTGTTGCTGATACATGGTACCAGCACAAGTCGAAGATCACTCGGAAGAGTCGGAACATGCCAACATTGCAGGTCCGTCCCAGTAACCGATGTAAGTTTTCCTTGTCTCTAATACAGGCTCACAATTAATATATTTCTGTTTGATAGCAAGTTTGACACGGAGCGCTGTTCGCGGCCGGGCTACCAGTCCGAGTTGGCAATGTGACTCTCGCATGTATTAGTAATTCCTCTCTATATCATTATCATTCCAGTAGCCTCTATTTCCATTGAATCATTTTGTTCAATACTCGTAGGCTCGTAATCGGTCATCGAGTACTCGCAGAACAAGCCTCTAGAGTCGCCAGACACATACCTTCCTTTGTGGCTTGGCAAAACCAAGTTTGGGTCAATTTTCGCAATTCATGATACATTTCCACTTGTTCATGCACGTCGTTCCGATCTGAGGTACTTAGTTTACATGTCAAAGCTATATTTGGCATGGGCAATGTTGGGACGTTCACCCTGGAATCTAACTCGGTTCACATCGTAGTATGTCTCTTTCTCTATGGTGTTATCTGTCCTAAGCTCTCTCTAACATAGAAACTTAGTAAGATAGCGAGTCGTAGCTCGCTCGACCCGCTATTCAGAGTGAGATGCAAGTTTTCGCTCCATCTGCGTCCAGTGATCATAACTGCCCGGGCCCTTACTCCCGTACACGTGCGTCATTCGACCATACGCTCCATCTCCATCTCACCAGGCCAAGTATAAAATGATCACGCTTCGGTCTGAAAGAAAAAAAGACTAGCTAGGAGGGTCTGATTGCTACGCTTTTTCTGATGTTACTGCTATCCACCCTGCTGCTGGCATCCAGCCAGTTGGCAGTTGCCGCATCCGCCAGCAGTGGACTGCCCTCAGCATACACCGTTCCTGGAGCTTTCCCTACCTCCGCGTATGGTACTTATTGGAATAACCCAACTGCAACTTCAGCACAACCGCAACCTGTGATCACGGATCCCGTCTCAGTGCGCATCCGGATTTGCTCCCCACTGTCCGTCGTAGTTGACCATTTCACAGGATATTATCTTCCCCGAGATGTTGACGGATCCTGCCAATTTCCCTCAGGTATGTTATTTCCTCTTACTATGGAATACGCCATCTCATGGTTTCATGTCACAGAACGACACCATTGACCCGCATCCACTTCCTCCCCCTTCCACTTCATCCGAGTTGCTTAGCTCAGCCATGGCACAAATTGCAGCGATCGCAGCAAATCCAACCTTCGGGGGAAACAAGTGTGCTCAATGCCAGGCTGCGCTCGAAGTTGCAAAATTCCTTGTTATGGCTGCCCCGGACCAGGGCCCCTCCTCGCTGAGGCCGTCTGTGAGTACTTCAACTACTCGACGACCTGTTACTACGACGAGTACAGCGTGCTTGCTCTTGGCTCTGTATTCACCCAAGTCGTATCAATGGCCGATGTTGGGGGTTATGATGGGCAGGTGAGCGCTAAATGGGGGAACACGATTGTTGTTGGTGGCTCATAATTTTGTGTAAAAAGAACTTGTGCTCCAAATTCGACAGTCTCTGTCCGATTCCATCCACCGTGCCGCTCAACTTGACGAGTTGGTTTGCAAAACCGAAACCTAACCCCCTCCCACCACCAAAACAACCAAGTGGCGAGCGCCTCAAAGTGCTTCATGTCTCTGACATCCATATCGATCCGCGTGCGTGCAAGCATTTCTATTTGTATCAGTCTACCGTAACTTGGGAATGAATCGCTCATTGAGTTTATTTTAGGATACGCTACGGGTTATGAGGCGAACTGCTCTCAATACATGTGTTGTCGCGAAAACACCTACAATACAGGCTC
>JBBPMR010000570.1:4519-17996 GCA_038090415.1 Rossbeevera mucosa | reverse complement strand
CAACCTCTGGACGCAGAAGACCCACGTTCCAAGCCACGCCATCCACTGCAAGCCGTCAGTCAGATGTTTCAGCATCAACCCAAGGAGTGGAAGTACTTGCATAATATGCTTATAGATTCGTAGGAGAAGAAAACTATTGAGTAGGAAATATTTGAAGACAGAGCTAACGTACAAGGCATCAACAGGACGCAAACGTGGACTTGCTCGAGATACAGGAATGGAAGACCTATGTTTTAGATTTAGTTGATTGTCGATGGGTCGACGGGAATCATGATACACACTCTCCCTCAAAGCCAGTGGATAGATCATTGTTGCCATTGCAGCGAGGGTATAGAATATGATCAAGGCCGTCGCGATGGACGTGATACGGTTCATACATCTCCAAACGGCACATGCACGCATCAAGACGAGGACTGCGTTTCCAGCATCAGGAGACATTCGACAATGACTGCTCAGCTGCTCACCACGAATTGATTCCGCGGAGAGCAACATATAGAATGGGCAGACCACCCAAAAACGTTTACAAAACTGAAGTCATTATTCTCAGGCTCGGGCTCGACGATGCAAGCAGACAAAGAGACACACCTCTGTAGATCCCTGGCTGAAATATCCTGTTTCCTCCAGCATAATAATCGTCTGTCCTATCAGATTTGCGTAACGGTTTACTAAGAAGCCAAACTTGATCATCGTCCAGGGGCCATTCCAGATATACTCCACCTATTTTTGTTGAATAGCTGTTTTATGAGGCTGAGAGAGAGATCCATACTTCAAGTGGCGACGTGATGAGATAGTCATAAACGAGTAACGAATACCCCGCAAATACCGACGACCTGCCATAGTGAGTCGGAAGGTGGAAAGCTGTCATTGTATATCATGACTCACTTGCGAATGCGCAACGCGCTTAGGAATGATACAGGCACAGACATGGTGGGGCCTATAGACTTGAAGAAATTTCCCTGCAACAAGGAATGTCCACCAGAGGTATGAAAAAAAATGGAGAGGGACTAACCAAGACACTCGTGACGGTTACATGGACTGATTTAGTCCACGGTCGGAAACGACCGTGCTGCACCATTAGTGGTTAAGGGACTCTTGGCTGTTCCAATTGATTAGCAAGCTCATCACTACATATATGAGTATTTTTAGCTCAGAGTTTGCGACAAACTCGTTTTGAGAGAAAGTTAGTCTCAAATTTTCGGATTCTGAGGGTACATAAGGACCCACCCATAGATAGTTTAGTGCTCGCGAGTCGGGAGGAAAGTAATCCGGGACTCCACCATTTAGTTCAGTCTGCTCAGAGAACGTCTCATTGTATGGATGCCGGGAATCTGCCGACGAACCGGCCACAAGGTATAGTTAACACAGCCATGATGAAAACGTGGGATTTGATACAAACCGACAGGAGGTTCAATCTTTGGTCAGGCTCAGCCCACGACGACTCCCTCGACACAACCACAGTTCACACCGTTTGGGCAGATTAATACCACAACTCAGCAGCCTCGTCGACGTCGACGTCGATCTTCGGTCAGCCTGCACCTGCAACCCAGCAGCAGCGGCAGCAACAACAACCTGCTGCTCCGTTTTTCGGTCAATCCACGACTGGAACACAGCAGCCCGCGACAGCGAAAACGCCCCTTTTTGGGCAACCTGCAACCGGAACCGTGCAACAGCAGCCGTCTACACCGCTGTTCGGTCAACCTCCAACTACTGACACACTGTTTGGACAGCCTGCGGGTGCCAATCAACAACAGCAAAAGCCCGTGTCCACGTTCGGACAACCTGCGACAGAAACCCAGCAGCAACAGCCCTCCGCGTCGTTGTTTAGCCAACCTGCCGCTCCCACAGCAACGCAAACCACGCGTCTTTTTAGGCCTACCACTCAGGCCCAACATGCGGCGATCTGTGGTGGTTTCTTCACCACTGCGCCAGCGACTGGCACAACTGGCGGCTTGTTCGATGTACAAAGGCAGCCATCGTAACTAATATACACACTTCACTTCATCGGTGACTGATCCACCCTATAGCACCATGAGGTTCGCGAATTCTGAATCGTGACATGGAGAGAAATTCATTGTTTGTCACAGCATATCGCCTGCTCAACCAACCGGGCCAGTGCTCTTATTAAAAGCCACGAAATCCAACGATCTACCCGAGGATATCAAGAGGAAGTTTGAGAACTTGGAGTAAGTAGTCATGCTCTAAGCCAACCCGTACATTCTCATTTCTGTCAAGTGCCCACATCCCATATTCAAGGTCGTATGCAAATTAGCAACGATCTCAAGCAAAGAAAACTTGGCCAAGGGCCCACTAAAGGCCAAGAGCTTATCCGGGACGTACACAAAGTGGGTTCCGTCCCTGCTCCGCCCAAATCTTCATCATTTTACCATCACTGCTATCCCTTCCTTAGGATTTATTGAACGTAACTGCCACCATTCAATCCGATTCCCTCTTCACCAAGTACTCCATCTCGACCGACTCCGCCGAAGTGTAGCCCTCGCCGTTCAGCGGCTCGGTCTCCATACCGATATCCGACCACAGTCGGTTGCCCATGTTTGCCATCTGCCTATCTATCTCGTCGTTGAGCTTGCGTGTCGTAAGCGGTTGCGAGCGAAATTCTCGGAGATTGAGGATCGCTGTCCGACGACCGAAACGAGCGGGAAGGTCAACCTGTATGAGCAACGGCAACAGCGTCAGTTAGTCAGAGAGGGAAAATGTAAGGCACGGGACGATGAAAACGATAGGACCGTCAGTAAATAAAAACTTACGCGATTGTAATGAAGTTTCTTGGATCCTATTTCCAGAAACGAAATCCCGACAGATGAGTGAAATTGTCATCACTCAGCGCTTGTCGGGAAACTTGGACACAACCTAGAGATTCACTTACTTGACTGAGTATTGTCCTGGGGTAAAGATAAATCTGACGACGGCTTGGAAATGAGAAGGAATATAGTTACCAGCACACGATGCCCAATACGCTATTCAATAAGCTTGACTGTACAAACCATCAGGTTTCACCCATATCTCCAAATTTCGAGGATAGAAAATAATGGCTAAAACCAGTTATCAGTATCTGTCACTAGCAATGTAATAGTGCTTGAACAATCTTGCCATCACGGAGCAGGAGATGGATGAGCGGAGACGGGTAAAGTCCACGGGACTCCTTGTTGATCCCTAGAAGACCATACCAGATCATCCATAGCGCGACGCTGTCCAGTATAATTCTATGGAGTCAAGTCAGCGCCAAATGCACAACCTCCATGATTGAAAACAACCCATGCCAGCCACTGTAAGGAGTTGGACCAAATCTCAGATATTATATTTGTGCACTGGAGAAGTGAACGAACGTACGATAAATGCTACAATATGATAAAATGAAAAGGCGTCAGGATAGGAGGTTTTCAGGGCACAAACGGAAGAGCGTACGAAGGATCAGCAGGATGCAGACATCGACTCGTTCAGCGTATAAAAATGGCACTGCTTCGTTGGAAAATACATTGAGTCGTTCATCGAGAAAATTAGTTTCGTAACGATATGCACAATCTCGAAAAAATAGTGGATAGGTAAGTGTTCCGAACGCGGCGAGGCCATAGAACATGCACAGGAAAATTAAGAAGGATCTGACACGGTAGGACAAGAACTGTGTTTCCTGAGGACCGTGACATTTCTGTAACAGCCATTTGAGTACTCACTACGAATTGATTCTGATGAGATCATCATAAAAAACGGGCAAAAACTCCAGAAAATTCTACAAAACTGAGGTGTGGTTGAGGCATGAGCACGACGACAGTTCAATTGTGGGGATCAAACCTTTAAAGAACCACGGTGGAGGCACCCAATCTCCTCCAGCATGATTATCGTCTGTCCGATCAAATTTCCATAACGATTCACTAGGTAGCCAAACTTGATGGTCGTCCAGGGGCCATTCCAGACATATTCTATCTGTTTCTGGTCAGACAGCTACCGAAGGTCGTAGGAGTCCTTACTTCAAGTGACGATGTAATGAAATAATCATAAAGGAGTATCGAGTATCCCTCTATGCAACGTACACTCACGTGCGAATGCACAGAGAACTCGTGAATGATAACAGCACCGACATTATGGACTGACTCCAAGAGAGGAGTTGCCTTGCGGATGTAGCAAAGGATCTGAATCAAAAGGCGCGGAACAAACTGGTAAGACTAGTTGGAGACAAATATGCAAGTGAGTAACCAAGGGATGGTCCATATTCCCGCGGTTGTCGGTCGACCGGAGAGGACTCACCTGTTGCACAGGCTTCAGGCAACATCACTTACTACGGATATACTAACAATTAATTAGCAAGCTTCGCTCATGAAGCAGCCGTTGCGGCGGAGGGTCGGACTGTGGTCTTCGGACAAGCGGCACAAGCGAGACTCGGAGGCACCGCTTTGGCGCTTCCTCTACCACGTCGTTCGTCCCCATCGCAGCGTTCGTCTGAGCCCGTTTCAACATAACGAACCTCGGCCTCGCGCTCCCCTCCCAGGTCGAGGTTGCGCGCCGGGCTCCCCTTCCCTGACACTCTCAAGTCGAGTCCCCTGCGCATCTGCCGCTGATATATTATGCACTACCCGGACTACATCCCACCGACTGATCAAGGCTACCGTGCACCTGACGCACTATGCCAAGTCAGGTGCCGGGCCCTTCCCTCCTCCTACTTGCCGGGTATGCCGCTTCGCTTTCTGCGTTGTCGGTTCGCTCCTACCTCTTGGGGAGCAGCTCACGCCCCACCCGGCAAGTCGGGTTCCGACTGAGTCCCGTCCCAGGCCGGAGAGTGCTTTGCGCCTCGCCCGTCCACACCTCTCAGCTCACCACCTTCCTCGCTGGACATCACGTGCAATTCATAAGCGGTTAGAATTTCCAATGGCCAATCATTAGCCAAGAACGGCTAAAGCCATTCAGATGGCGGTCACGTATGATGCTGATTCTTTCATAGGTCAACTTGGAAGAAGCCGTGCTAGAAGATGAGTTATCAGCATGTTATGATGACGTAATGTGAGCCAGGTGAATAGGTGCAGAGAAGAAGAAAAGAAAACGTTACATCGAGGTTTCCTATTACGGCTCAAGCTTAACAGGTGTGTGACAAACAGGTGTGACAATCGCGTGAATGTGGTGTTTCTCGAGGCTCGAGGCTCGAGTTTGCTATTACGGCTCGAACTTAACGGGTGTGTGACAATCGCGTCATTCGTTTTTCTTTGTTGGCCTTCAGACATTACTTCATTATCCTAATATACCTAATCTAAGAGTTTCTCGATCAATGAATAACTGTACGAGGCTGCGGAGTGCGATGCGATGGGGTAGTGCGTAGTGCCTAAAATAGGATTACAACCAGAATCATGCGACTCGGAAGAAGCATCACAGCTCTGTTTATAATCTGAAGAGATGCCCGTTTCAGACGATAATCAGACATTCAAAGTAACCACATCTGGACCTTCTGTATTTCCGCCAGCCGCTAGCAACAGGTTCGGTTTATGTCGTGTTTCAGTTTATAATCCGAAGAGATGCCCGTTTCGTCCAGGTGTGGTTACTTTGAATATCTGATTATAATCAGCGCTGTGGGGGAAACGAGTCCCAACATCTAACATGTCTCATTTATAAATGTGGCATGGTGAGAAAAAGGCCGAATCAGATGTTTGGTGGAAAGAGGCGGAGAACGTCAACTCGAGTCGGTCTGGTTTTAGTCTTATTTTCGGTTTTAATAATCAGACATCCAGTTTTACCCTAAACTACATCTGTTTTAGATACCGCTGGAGAGGTCGTTCCCGCAGTGAACGTGTGTTGGGATCACTCGACTCGTGATCAATGTTGAAAACACACCGATTCTGAGTACTTCTGAAATTCATTCACCTGGTAGTCTTATAACGAGGCGGTAAAATCCGTATGTAAAGACACATCAAAATAAATAGAGAGAGAAGTACAATAAGAGTACATTTCAGTGCAGAGTACGTACTTGTGCGTGCTGGAGAGTAAAAAGGAGTAGCCATAATATTGATAGCAACGAAGGTCATGGTATACAATTACTGTTTCTTTTCCTTCTTTTTTTTTCATAAGGGTCCGCATATATGCATACGTTCATGGAACACACAACTCCCCCCTCAGAGGTGTCAATGAGGCCGATCAGCGTCTAGTAGCGTGGGAGATCGTTACTGACATGATGAATGGCATATATGGATCGATGCAGGAACCCGCCAGCGGGCCTGCGTTGCTGTCTCGTTATCTAAAACATGAACCCAACCATCTCAACGAGTTCCCCAGGTTCACCGATAGATCTACCCTCCCGCTTGGCTCTCCGTGCAGCCTTGAAATCGGCGCCCCCGAGCCGCGACCCCGCAGCCATTTTTTGACGTGGGCGGATGAGCCCTGCGTCGACATCGTCGTTGCCATCACCGCGTGGCGGGCTGGAAACAAGGTGCGCAGGGATGGGCGGGACGGGCGGCAACGCCCCCGTCTGGTACGCGTGCTTCGGCTTGCGCGGGCGGGGCGGGGTGTGTTGCACGCGTGCAGCAGCAAATGTGACTGTATGCGTGCTCTCGTCCGAGTTGATCGAGAACGTGATCGAGCGGGCATCGTCTCCTACTGCCGCTGGACGGCCGCGGGGACGCACGAAGGAGTGTGTACGAGCGCGGGGTGTCGCGGGGTGTGGGAAAGGAATAGAGGTGGACGGCGTAGACGGTGCGGGTGTGTGCGGGGTGCTAGCAAAGACGGCGGTAGCGGGGACCTCGTTGCCGAGTTTGCGACGGAGACGCTCGAGCTTGAGACGGCGCTCAGAGGCTGTCTCAGAGGTGGCTGAGGATGCGGTGGACGGTGTGTTTGACACCACGGAGAGCACGGAGGAGCGGTGAGACGGCGGTGGCCGGTGGAGCGAGTCGAGGGAGGGGTTGGGGAGCTTGAGCAACGGGGGCAGGTGAGTCGGCTTCCGTTTGCGCCAGCGCCAAGCAGACTCGGTGGCTGTGCAGGTGTGAGAAGGAATAAAGCCTGGTAGGCGAGGGAAGAGGAAGAGATGGATAACGTACAGGGAACGTCGTCTTCGGGCACATGGGGAACGTCGCCAAGGACTTTGGTGAGTTTTCTAGACGAGCGAACGAGTGCAGAACGCTCACGAGGGGAGAGGGTGTTAGAGGTGGGTGGCAGAGAGTGCATCGTGATGGTACCAGACCGATGCGGCGTTCTCACATTCTGTACGAGCTTAAAGAGGGGAGACTGAGCGGGTTATACCAAAGCGGATAATACAAAGGCGAGTCCATTATTGTATCAGAATAACAATAAGCGGTTGCTTCGTCACTAACGAACGTCCATATCGAGGAAAGGATGTCCATACGTTGGTCGCTTCTGCCGTCCCTCGTCTCGACCCCCCGCCCGTCACACACTGCCGCCGCTGTCACGCACTCTGCCCGTCTTCTCGTCTACTCCGGCGAGCTCCGGCCCCGCATCCCCGTCGACGCCGCCCTCCATGTGCTGGATCTCCGCGATCCCTCCCCCGTCCCTTCATGGCGCGCTCTCGACCCCTCCCCTGCCCTCCCTGCTGCCCCGGAGCCCCGCGTCGGCGCAACCGCCGTGTGTGACCCTCGCTCAAACAGTCTTTATGTCTGGGGTGGGCGCGGGGTGCCGACATGGCCCCGCTCGGTCGCTTCCAAGCCGGTATCTGGAAGGCCCCCCTCGATGGCTTCGATTCCGTTCACTCGATCCCTTGGGAACGTCTTCCCGCCGTCAATGACGACGACTCAGACGCAGCTCCCGCCTTGAGGAGCTTCCACACCTCTGTCCTTGCAGAGGTCTGTTTTCACTTATCGTGAGCGTTCATCTGTTGTTTCCCAGGGAAAACTGTACATCCACGCAGGGTGCCCCGCCTCGGGTCGACTTGCTTCTTTGCACGCCTACAACCTCTCCACAAACACCTGGCACAGGCTCGCAGATGCCCCTGGCCAACCCCGCGGCGGCACCGCTCTTGCCGTCATCTCACTCCCCTCCAACCCTGCACCAGTCCTCATCCGCTTTGGAGGTCTGTCTCGTTCCATTCGTAGAACCCCGTGCACTTCATCACCCCAACACAGGCTTCGCTGGCGTTCAGCTCCCCCAGGTTCCACACGACACCCCGCCCCCGCTCGACGTCTACACACCTAGCACCGATACGTGGACGACCGTCTACCCCACCCCTGATCCAGACCATGGCTTCCCGGCCCCCCGCTCCGTGCACGGTCTCATCCCGTTCTCCCCGGGAACACGTGGTGATACCTCTGCTTCCGCTTCCCTCTCTCCAGTGGCCCTCCTTCACCACGGCGAAAGCGATGCGTCGACCCTCGGTCATGCAGACGCAGGCATGTTTTGGGACGATGTATGGCTCCTCCTCGCTGCTGGACCCTCGACCTGGCAGTGGAAGAAACTTCATGTAGTAGGTGCGTCCTGTCCATACAACAACAACAACAACAACAATGATAATAATAACATTTGCAACGCAGGCGACTCAGCGCCCGAACCACGGGGCTGGTTCTCCTCCATAGCTGATGTAAGTGGAGGCAAGACCCGCTTGATCCTGACAGGCGGACTGCTCTCGTCCAACGAACGCAGCGACCAGGTGTGGATCGGAGACGTCGATGTCTAGGTCGGTTGTCGTCATGCCGAGGACTCGTGTGTCGCGATACTAGTGCTACGAACTGTAACATTGTTTTGTTGTAAAAATATATCCTTGGTGACTGACCTCTTTGTGGGATGCTAGGGCAGCAAACGATGTTGTTGTCGTTTTTATTTTTATTTTACCTTTTGTCTCCATGGTCGAGGGAGCCACACCAGAGGAGAACGACAGCGTTTCATCGGTGTCGTGAACGCCCGAGAGTCCTCGGGCCTCGGGTATCGATTAGAGTATTTCGGTTGTCGCGTGGACTTGTTACAATTGTCCAAGACAGGTGAAGTGCAGCCAGTTGATCGATCGATCGATCCTATTTTCGATAGACACGGGAGGTCGGAGCTACGATCCGTGCTGCCCATGAGCTCAACAGTCTAATAACGTACAAAAAAGTCGACCGCCTGATGCGCTTGTCACACTGTGGCCCTTCCCTGGAAAGCAGCTTTGCAATATAAACATGGTCCTTAGGATTCAAGTCCGGTTAATTAAACTATAAACAGCTTTCCATGCCGGATATCTTCATAGGTTTTGAGCGCTTACGACTCGGAGTCCATTTTGCTGGTCTGCTTGATTAGTAGCAACTTAACTACCGCAAACGCCAACCACGGCGCCTCCGATTGCCAGCTCAAATTTGAGGGGAAACGTTATATATACTAGAATAACCAACCAATTCTCATTGGCTTGCTTTCAAAGGGGCTAGCTGTAAATTTCCCTCGGACCACTCCCATCTTTCGTGATGGTGACTTTAACTCGAATCTCTGCCTCATCTTGAAAACGTCACACACTCGTTTGTACTATGCCCGCCATTTCTCACCAATCTGCACATTTCTAGCGAGTCAGATCGTTATTTGCTGACTGACGATGTGGTGATCAAAGTTTGTACATCCAGGTGATCGAATGACGCCAGAAGGGCGAGCACATGAAAGGCTCGATCTTCAAGAAGTGTGGTGAGGTGACAACTGTCCGGGCCGGTCTGGCCCAATGCATCTGGCAATGAGGAACCCTGTATCCCCCAACGTGACGGGGCCAGTAGTATTGAAGTGACCGCTTACTTATGACTTGAAAGGGCCGAAAGCCTAGCATTTTATCCCTAACTGAAACCACCACCATCGGATTGACATTAATATTGTCTCCTTCCCTGACCTCTCGTGGGCAATGAAGACGTCCCATATCCTATCAAGCCTCAAGCCTTCATGGCTTCATGATCGTCCCAGGGGCTAACGAATACAAAGAACACAGTACGTATACAATAGGATAACTTGACCCGAAAGGTATATAAATGTAGTACAAGCGGAGGCCAATCTTACAGACGCAAGTGTCACGTTCCATTCCGACATCCACACCATCACTACTATACCTCCACCAACGAGTTCGCCCGACTCAACACCAATTCGTCGAGTTGCGACCGCTGCGGCGCCACGATCGACGAAAGCCTGGACATTAACATCGTGTCCATGTGGCACACCATACCCATGCAGCCGCCTTCTTGAGTGTCTTTCGCGAGGAACACCCGGAGATCAATGATCGGTCGACAGGAGAGCAGTGCCTGCATTGATGCGGGATAACTATTCACCACCTCCATATACATCATCTGCGTTGCATTGCGGCGTGAGTGCACCGTTTTTGTTCACATTAGGAGCAAGATGGGAAGAGTGTCGATGTACATAGTACGTACCCCGATTTGTTGACCAAGAGAGGTAGAGAGGCCGAATGCGAGCAGGAGACTGGTGGACCGAGCACCAAAGATATTGCTAAAAAGAGCCATTGGAAACCAAAATGGGGAACATCGACGCGTGAACGAGCTTGGCGTACCAGAAAAGGTAGCTTACAATGCCAATTGCGAGCCTGTCTGCGAGAAATAATCTCTTCCAATTAGAGTAACGGTCTGACAGTCGGCAGCGCATGGCTTGGAAGACCGTCACTGCACAGAGCGTCCCGTCAAACAGAATGGCGGGTAGCCAGAAGAAATAGTGGTGAAAAGGTGGGGACCCCACGCTTGCGCACGCGTATAACCCTGGTCCGACCTCGTTCGTGACTGCGATATTTCAGATAAAATGGGGCTGAGAATGAGCGTATGTGGACAAAAGAATGGACAACCCGACGGGAGGGATGCACCTCGGGAATTTGCCTCCATGTAACCTAGGAGCGACACCATGACTGCAACCTCACACACGTAACCGAACATCAAGAAGGCAGGGACAATCTTTGATACAGTGAACAAGACATATAGCCGAACTTGAAACATCACTCAAAGGTGGATTGGAGTCAGCGAACGACGCGGAAGAAGCAACGGACACCTGAACATACGCTGAATCAGAAAAAGTATCGCAAGCATCAGCCAGACTTCGGTGGCAAGGTAAACTTTGGCTTGGAATGGAGTAATGTTTATAGGTAGAAATACGGCCGAAAAGTACTGACAACTACAAGGACGTCAAGCATTTCAAACGTCTTGTAAAAATTGTTTCCCTCCATCGCAAGAAAAAACCTACAACTACCATTGTCGTCAGCCATGGAGGAAGATAGCCTAGAGGAGCCTCGTACTTGCAGAGTCTGATTTCCTCCAGCGGAAGCTATGGAAGCGGTATAAGAAGGCTTCTTGGACTCCGGTCGAAACCTCTCTTACCGATTACATTCAAGCTAGATAAGTAGTAATCAGTGGCGAGACGAAAAAAAGACCCTCATGAACTTACACACCGATGACATCAGCAATGTACCGGATCTAGAGTATGTGCTTCCCTTAATATTGATAAACCCTCAAGGACGAGCCCTTACCAACAGGTAATTGATGCTCCCAAACGAAAACGGGGTACTCTAAAGAAAGTGACGTCAGTGGGGCATCATCACGTTAAACAACACTCGGATGAATTACCCAGATATAGTCGACCTAGGTGTCATGTGAAGAAATGCCAACAGAGTGCATGATCCTCACCTCTCGGTCGAGTGTAATGATTTTCGTGTACCAGTAATCAACGTCAGGACTCATGCAGACTCGAAACTTGGGGTAGATTGCACTTGCCGTGATCGTACAAAATGACAGAAGCAATAGCGGCTGTGCAAAATCAAGTGCCACGCACAGGATGCAAATACCAAAAGGAACGACGCACCCTGACATAACCGGACCACGTTAGCGTCTTGGAAAGTACCGACCTGGGAGATGACCGACGCATCGCAGGTGCATGTAAAGAAGGACAGAGTGAGCGAGGGAAAAAGTGCCAAACGTTGTACGTCCTGTGTCGTCTTGCCAGCGTTTCTGGCATCTGCTCAAAATTTCAACGAGCTGGAGTCCCTCCATTACAATAATTTGCACCAAAGGTACGTAGTCTTGACCTCATACCTCGTGCTAATACATAGTCTCAATAATTTAGGTAAAATTGTGCATAAATTGTTCTTAGGTGTTATGAAATCGAACGAGGTCATTATTTGTCCCTGCGATTGAGATGCAAACTCAGTACTAATAGGCCCAGGATCTGAACATTCCGCGAGTTCACGGCGAGCAATTTAAACTCCGTCTAGTATTTATCTTCTTTACCAGTCTATGATTCGATACTTATGTGTGATCTTTCCCGCTGTACATTGTCTGAGACCCGACGGATTCCCGACCCTACGAAATAAATCAGTCAAAGTCCGTCGGATCATTTACCCGGGGTTTCCGTCCGGTGTCCCAGACAAAAACCGACATCCCTGTATCTATATCTGTAACTGTATTTTCCAACGACCACCATGCATGCAAACAACGGGGCGGTAACCTTTGAACGAGCTCATGATCATTGGCAGGTTTGTGCCCATCCTAGTACGATGAGGATGACTACTTGGAAGTTTGATCCTGTCAAGGTCATTAGTAGGGGCTAGTAGGGGCTATGCACAAGCTCAATGCTCAGACCAAGATCATCTCGGTGTTCCGTGCCCGTCCGTGAAAGGATATAAAAAACCTTCACAAAAGCTTGTGCTCGTAGAAATACCGAGTGACCAATGACCTCGCTCCGAACTCATGGCAATTTAGGCTGAGTAAGCTTCGATCCTGATTGTAGATCGTCAGGTACGAAGTAGGGCTTGGATGATGGAGAGAACTTTATATATGAACATCGTAATTGCTGTCCTGACCACTAGGATTTGTATTCACGCTATATTTACGCTTGCAGGAACGACGACTGCAAAAGATCACAAGCCTTTCTTTTGACAAGCATCATCATGGACCATCCAATGCGTCCGCTTGTTGTCTCCTCAGATCAATTGACATTTCCGCCGTCAAGTCTTTGACATGGATATGCCCTTGTGATGGCAAGAACGAAAACGGCAAAGATTTTGATTTTTCGACAGGTGAGAATTCATCGGGTAATGTGCTCTACATCCTCCATACCGTGTTTCGCGTCAACAATACCATCCAAGTGAATAAACAGATCAACAGAGGGATCTGTAAAAGTCCTTGGAGCAGGGTTACAATATAGCAAGCCAGCTCTCATTCGTTCCTTCTACCTCCTGCTTAACCCGCTCAGCTCCCACGCCATCTTATCCCGAGCCAACCGGATTTGCCCTAGCACCCACAGCGCCCAAGACCGAATCGTTGCAGAGTCGATCGGGCACCACCAGAACAGTCGCTCTCGATACTCCATTCCTATAACCGACAGAAGACCTTTCGTGAGCTTGATCACTTCCAACGCGCGAGCATGCCTTGCAGTAGTGAACTCGTAGAGGATCGAGTCATCGGTTTCGGCGAGTGGCTTGGTCTTGTTAGCGCGATTGTGTTTCGCCAATGCTTCACCAAGGAAGATTGCATCACGCAGACCGAGGTTCATCCCTTGGCCACCCACGGGGGAGTGGATGTGAGCAGCATCGCCAATCAGG